>VBVR01000232.1:37399-62907 GCA_011638315.1 Tetramorium parvispinum | reverse complement strand
AGAGACAGATTTAGAAAACATCATAAATTTATGTCTGTTAGAAACAATGATTTGTGAATCTTGTCTGGCATAAGTTGATTAATTACATATAAATTTTCACAAATTAACAGATCTCTAATCATTTCCAAGACTGTCTCCAAGACTGTCTTCAATTATTAGCAATGACTTATTGTTAAAAAAAATACTGATATTATTCGATCTTATAATCTCTGAAGTGAAATTTGTTATGTTCTCCTCTTTACATTTTATGTCGGCGTGTCATTTAGATTCAATCACGATGCGATAAACTATGCGATCTCTCCGGTAAGTGCGATAAATCATGTTAACTGTGACGTACTACGGCGTGCATCGTTTTCGTCGTTCTCAATCGCAATGTGTTTTCTCGTACTAGAGAGAACGAGAGATAGAGAGAAAGAGAGAGAGAGATTTAATTTTTTTTTTAGGACGGTTCGTTACCCAACGGATCGTACGATAAAGGGTGATCAATGTCTTACTTTCGCCGGTCGGTATCACAACTGTAGCCGGCGGCACAACTGTATTCGCAATCGCGCTCGCGCGCGAATTCAGCGGCGACGAAGCGGTGCGACGCGTCTAAGCTGGAGCCTTGCTATTCCTGTACCTTCTATACTAGACGGCACAGCACGGGGCAATGACACCCGGTCTCTATCCCGAGAGACTGGCTGTACCGCTGCCGCTTGCAGGTGCGCCGTTGCGTCTTGCATACGCGCGGAGAGCGGACATCACTAATTTAATCAATTTCCCAAACGAAGACGCGAGAAGAGTGTCTGGTTTTTCTCGCGTCTGAACAAAAATACGCAAGCCTTCTGTGATTCATTTCAAAAGATTTTAAAATACAAATTTTCATGCGATTTTTTTCGATAACAGATTTTAAATATAATTAATATGTAAATGAAATGTTATGTACCACTTGTCGCTACCGTAAAATGAGATTTAAAAAAAATTACTTTATGATGTTTTTTTCTATCTTCAAATGTAGGAAGATGTCAGTTCGAGACATCCGCGTAATTTTCAATTTTCATGCGAACGAAACGATTCCGTTATCAATTTTGTACTTTATCTTCGCGTTTGCTCGTGTTTATCGCCACGGATTCGGGTTGTTCATCGAGCATAGCAGTAAACGGTTTTGTCTCGGACGACTCGTTCTTCCAGTTTCTCTCTCGCAACACGAGTCTTTCGCGAGTTGCGAAAATTAATTCCGCGCGATGATATGACGGCACGTAGTTGTAAGCACTCTTCCGGCTTATGCGCTAGAAGTTATTGGCCGTGACAACCTTATGCGTCTAATATACAAAAGTTTGGATGCGGCATAGCCGTAATTAAATCTCATAATACTAAGATGCGTGTTAAGACATGAATTGCCATAGGGCTCGCTTTACTCATTCGATAAATACTGAAAATAATTTTTACAATACATTTCTTAATATGTCATGTAATTACATACAAGACAAACTGTTAGCTTATAAGGATAAGCATGAGATGATTCTTGATTGCGTGAGAATTGAACGTGTATATTTTTTATATTATATTATATTTGCATGTTGCAACATTCGATATCTCTATTGTTCACTTTGCTTATTCTAAACCATCTTAAATTGTGATATACTGTAGGATATTTTTTTAAACCTTTATTCAAAAATATTACTCTTGCAGTACGAATTTTCTAAAAACTACGAAAATTATAAATTTTCGAAGTTACGTTCTTTTTTAATATGGCGTGAGTCAGTTAGATTTACGAGACGGCGTGGCTTCTCAACATCGTAGGTTCCTAAATACATCTGCGATGTAAGCCGAGAGGCAATCTCCTCTCCGACATTTTCGTCGGATCGACACAAATTTCTTTTTTTTCCGTTTACAACTCTAAAAATACGTCGGGATGAGAAAGAGAGAGAATGAGAGAAGAGAACCGTTCGTCTCGGGGAAAACCAACGTGTCAACCTGACTTTCCTCCTCTCTGAAGACGCACGTGGGCGTCACTTTAGCCTTAGCGTTTATACTTAGTTTCGTCATTTAGGTCGTGCGAAATTACCGCACTGCAGCGGTACAGCAGTGCGACCGTTCCGCCGCGAAAAGTGCAACCGCGGCAGCAATTGCGCCGCGCGGGCCTTTGCGAGAGATGTGTTTTTGCATCATTACGCGCACCGTACGCGCTGCGCAATATTCGCGGGCTGCCTGTTTCTTCTGCGAAAGGGATAAACTGACCTTTTTTCTCTCCGCGCTGCATCTCTTCACTTTTATGACATTTTCCTCCGAGAGCAATCTTAATTTGGGGCATTTGCATTTGCCTCGGCCGTTACTTGATCGATATAATCCGTGACCGTATAAATAAAAATTTGCCTCGATCACTTCACGTCAAGGCATCATTAGACAAGTAGTTATATTCGAGTGATGCATTAGCTATTAAGAGAGGTTGCATAATGTATATAATTAGTCGCGCATTTTAGTTGGACGACTTTTTTTGCTATTACGATCTCGTACTGATTCATCTATCTCGTCGTCAAAGTCGTCTAATGATAACTCGATTTATCGTTCTAATATTATCTAATGAGAAAGGATGAATAACACTGTATAGAAACATATTTCAGTTCGCTATTACGCTCGAGAGAATGTTAGCATCGCGAAAGTGTGTCGTTTTGTTGGTTCTTCTCCTCTTCGATGATTAGCATCTATAAAATTTACCGTCTATTATATGCATTCTGCGGATTTTCTGCAATTGTATACTTTCTGTAAAAGTGATTATATTGTTCGATTCAGAGATTTTTATTCCAAGATTTTTCATCAACTCTTAATTATTTATGTCAAGCTTGTGTAGCACAATTAATCACGCAGAGTCATTATAATGCCACTACATTCTTTATTACACTGTCATTAAATAGAAGCTAATAATCTTTTGAAAAGAATTCAAGTAATAAATTGTTAATCTTATTTCAGACTTATAAGTAAAAAAAGATTTACAATTTTGTTTAATGTACTCAACGCATTTGGAATAGATGGGATCGTTATAATTTAATGTGACTAATTAAAGATTACTTATGAACGAAATTATATAAGGCGAAAGTCAACATTTTCTCTCTTATTCTCATTCTTATTCTCTCTTGAGAGAATACCTGTTATAGCACGTGCTTCGAGATTAGAATAGGTAAATGAAGAGAACAGATTTATCTTGCGTCCGATCCTTCATCATTAGAATGCTAATATGCATTCAAACATATGCGCGTTATGTCACAATGGAATATTACCGTTGATATGATAACACAGTAGCGTTACGCTATTTGTGCATCGCGGTGCATGACTTCTAGAAATGCTTTTGCATCGTTCGTTGCAAAAAGAAACGGCGTTTTCTCACCTTCAAATCGCGGCCTTCGATTTCAATGTCAGCCGGTGCAAAATTGACTCGCGCGATAGCTATCGATATACGTGTCGGCACGATAATTTTCGATCACTTTTCTCGCTGTCTCGTTAAGTATAACGATATGATGCTACGAGCCGTCGCGATCTTTGAAATTGAAGGAATTGAATGAGAAACAAGATAATATTATTAAATTTAAACATTAAGCGAATTAATCAGCAATTTCATTACAGTTTCTTATTTTAATTCTATCAGGTCTTTCAATTTTTATTGGTTCTCATGCTGCTATCTTTAGTTACAATTTGTGTCTCAGTAATAAATGGCACAATTGATAGTCAACGTTATACGATAGTGATTATACATATCTCCTTGCAATAATTTTCTTAATGCTCCAAGATAAAACTAAAGCAGCGCTTAAGCGACTCATTTTCTGCAACTGATAGAGCTAAATTTTATGCGTGACTTGTACACATAACTCTACTCTATTTCAGTCTATCTATACAAATGTTAAAGGCTAATAATGAATCATAACGTTTATCGTTTATTGAGCAAAATGATAAATCATCGGCTGAGTCACAAGCGTAATAATATGGGTACTGATAAATCTGTGCTCTTCTTCATCTGCATAAATTGATTAGGAATGAGAAAACACATTTATTGCTCTCGATCCTTAATACCAGTAACATTATTTAACGCCACTGTTAATAGGGCTGTCTCGGTAGATTTCGAGGACTTAATTCCCAGTTAGGTAATCCTGAGCGTTATGCAAGCGAGCACTTGAATCGACCCCCGACGTAATTCGTCTAAACCTCTTGATGTTGATAGCGCCGCTGCACCGCAACTGCGGAAAGTTACTCAACGGCGAGATATTTGTCGCACAGGTTTATTTCGTCATATTTAATGCACGACGGGCCGCTGTTACGGAATACACGCTCCATTTTCTTCCTGGTCCGCTTCGTGTAATTTCGCGATATGCTCGTTTCTTGCAAGCTCGTTCTTCGTACTGCTGTCACTGAATCTTTAACGAATATTATATTGCTACACAAAATCCACAACTCTTGCAAAATGTAATATTGCAATGAATGAAGTATTAATTTAATTTTATATATGCATTTATATTTTATCTATTTATTTGCAAGAACTGTTAATATACTTATAAATTTATTGTTGCATTCTTTGTAAAATTTTTCATGTTCTAAAATGACCAGATATATAGCAATATTGAATTTTGCAATTAATTTTAATTTATTTCTGTTTATTATTATTTAGAGCAAGTTTTAGAATTTTTTTATCTAAACTAAAAACTTAACTTTAATCAAATAGTAAAATAGTATTGAAGTATCTCGTCGTTGACAGCCATGAAAATAAAAGCGACGGTGCAAGTGTTTTCGGGAATTGCGAACTCGATGAGGTCGTCTTAAAGCGTGCCACTGTGTCAGTAACAGTACTCCTCGTAAAAGCCACTCAGCGTCTCGGAGGGGTTACGTTTCGTGCGACCCCGAGTGCAATACCTTTTAATATTAAGAGCATTTCATTCCTTAAAGTGCTTCTACGAACTAACAAAACAGGCGGATCGTAAAGATAGAAACGCATATAGTAGTCGACGAATAATTTTTATGATTTCTAGATCTTTGTAGTTTTTTCTTAAATGAAAAGACTGTATTAAAACTTATGGTGTGGTTACGCGGGTTATTCATATTTAATTATCGAGTAAATAATTGAAATATGATATGAATAGTTTTTTTCATAAAAATATGTACCGAATTGTAAATTTTAAGATTCCCTGCATTACGTTTCAGAAAACTTTAACACTTTTTTGACGTTTTTATTTGCGATTACAATTACTTTTATCGATCGAATGCATTATTTTCTTCTCAAGTTCGCTAGAAGGAAAAGAGATTTTTGCAGTTCTCATATAAAATGATTTATCTGCATTTTGCAATTAAAATCTGTCATTTCTATACGTTTTCCTATGTAAGAAAAATATTAACAAGAAAAATGTTTTGTTTTCTTTCGAATTTAAAGTAATAATCGTAACATAAAATGAGATACGAGGCTCCTGAGTTTGTATACATTTCTTTCATGAGTTAAATTTCTCTCTCGCTCTCGCTCTCTCTCTCCCCATCATCTCGCAGAGTTGATACTAAGGACAAGTGCTCCGTTTTCATCCATAGTTTATCGTGTACACATACAAGTGCGTTTTATCTAAGGTGCTACATGCGGTTATCATAGCTATGCATGGAGCACTATATGGAGGTAAGACTTTCCTTCTTGAGTTCCTTTTTTTTTTAGACAAGCCTGTGTTACAATAAAAAGCCATCGCGTGTTAGTGGTATTCGCATTTCGAAATTTCGGCGTAATTGTCGTGTCGATGAGATCGACTTGTACGATAGCGAATTCTCTGTTTTCGGTCTAAAACGTGTCAATTATCTCACACAGTCGTGTTTTCTCCGCGCACCGACATTTCCCTCGTTCTGGTAAAACTTGCTTCGACCGACGATTTTTTTTCTAGATCTAGACATGCAGGACTCTCTCCCTTCGGCTCCCCAATATCCGATAGCGGCGAACATTCGCTATTCGTGAACAGTTACTGTGACGAAACCGGGAGATACGGTATTAGACAAGAATCTGTGCGCACTGCTGTTTCGAGACTCGCGTCTTTCGAGTGAAAGGAACGCGCGACGCGAGATCGACAAAGTTGCCCAATGCGTGCCATACCAATACTGAAATCGAAATTCAAGAAATCCACGTGAGAAACTTGCGATTTGATCAACACGAGAGTTACGATATATAGCTCAATTATTATTTGTACGAAACAATTCAAAACCAATCTTAATTAATCTTAATCAATCTTAATCATTCTGTGATCTCAATTGCAACTGTGATCCTAAGAGATCTGTGAAGTTGGCATTTGGCAGTTTGGCATTTGAATTTTTTTATTTTTATTTTCGTAAGAGACAAGAAACCGATTTATGGACAAATGTGGACAAATTGTGGACAATCAAATGCCTTATCAATTTTATAAAAATTTACATTTCGAGATGCCAACTTCACAAAAACCTGAGAACAAGCAGAATTTATTAAATTCAGAAACCGTAGTCTGTCGGAATTAAATGTAATATAACATTTTTACACACACTATTTTATTAGCAAGCTACTTTTTAATGCATCGATTAAGAATTGAAAAATTTTGATAGCTACAAGAATAAGCTCGGTATTCACGGCCTTATCGTTTTAGAAAATTGAATTTGACCTGATTCATTGACCCGCTTGACTGGTCACGACCCGTCGCGACATTGTTAACCGGTTAACGGTCGACATTAAGTACCGCGGAATCAAAGTTTAACGATTCTATTGTTACACCCGCTGGTCGGCCGTGCCCAGCGTGCGACGTGCGTTGCCTTGTCATATTCGTCACGTCACGTCACGTCATTAGCATTAAAAATATACAACGTACGGTGTCAGGTACCGTTTCTAACGATTTCCTATCGCGGGTGCGGCGGCACGGTTAAATCGTAATGCTTTTATCGGCTTCATAACGCTGTCAGATCTTGTCTGGAACGATCATCGCCTCAAAACGTAATAGCCACAAATAGATCTTATTGATTAGAATACTTAGCGTCAGACTAATGCGCTCAGTGTCAATCGTTGACTAAATTATATTTTTGTAATCTAGTTTAATATTTATTTTTTGTAATTCTTTGTTATTATTAGCTAACAAACTTTTAATTAAACCTGTAAGTGCAACTATATGAATATATTCAATTTTTTTCATAATAGTTTAACAATTATATATAATATAACTCTCTAGATATATAATATTATATAAGTACGTACATAACGCAAAGACGTCCGATTATTTTTACTTACATTGCAATTAATATATCCAATGATTTTGACAAGTATTTCTAATATACAGTCTTTGTTAATGAAAGAAATTTGCATTTAAAAAGAAATCAGAATCTCGCAAGTGTGTATGTGTGGGTGTGTCAGATTGAATAATCTCATCTGTCGATTGACACGTTACTACTTTGATGGCGAGAATTTGATTTCGTTTACACAAGATATTTACATATTGCGTCTTGTGCCGAAACTTAGGCCTGTCTCGTTAAACAAATCCGACCGCCAGCGGCTCCATTTTTGGCGACTGAAATATCAACTGGAGCAGTTGCACACATGATTTTCTTTCAGGGTTAACCTAATTTGACGTGTACTTAATTACGAATTTCTGTCTCGTTGGAGAACCCGGTTATCGTTGACACGGGCTTTCCTTTCGGCACGACGGCCCGTTTAACAAACGCCCACGTGCCGAGCGAATGTGTCTTTATGCGTGGCTGCTCGCAGGTCGAATGAGGACCGGTATTAATTACAACATAACGGACCATGACGTTTTATTGATAGTATATGATCGCGTTGGTCTAAAATGGCACTCGGTATTGCGTACCTATCATCGTTAAAACAGCCACGCTTAAATATAAATACACGCTGTAAATATATCGCTTAAACGGTAACGCGTGCCATTATCATTTTTTTATTTCTCTTTTATTGCGATGTTCTATCGGTCAAATAATTGTTGGAAGTGTGTAAAGTGCAATGAGAACATAACATAAATAATTATAATCTAGAGATCTAAATTGTCACATTGCATAAATTTTATTTTAATGCTCTATTATATTTAATATTTTTATTTAAAATTATTGCATAATGTATTTATTTTTTTACAATTACATTTTTACTTTTGATGCTCTTAAAGCATCGTAAAATTTAAAGATGATTGTAATAATTGTAATAATTGGACGGTCATATACTCACTTCATATTTGCTCAGTCCGTGAGTTAGCACTAACAGTATAAACTGTTAGTTCCACTGACTCCGCTATGGCGAGTTAACTAACGTGGATCTAACGAGAATCTCGGTATTCGGGGCGAAATTCTCTTCTAACCGATTGATCTTCCAGCTTCCTGAAAACTTTCCTATTCATTTAAAAGGGAGATTCCGGTGTCACATTAATCCACGTCGCTAACGAACCGAACGATCCGGCTATGGTACTCTACGCATATGTAATGTTCTAACGGTATATCGTTACTTGCGTATACATTCGCTGTGGAGCTACTGACTCGATTGTTTCCGTATCGACTTACATTTCCTTTTACAATCCCTACAGACTAACGGCAATGTAGTGTCAAGTACACAACATGAATATTACTTACGAAGTAAAATTTAAAAAAGTTATTCTCTTAGAAATCTTATTAAATATGCTTCTTTAAAATTCCTAAGAGCCATTTGCATATTTAATGAACGATTTAAAATACGATTGCATTTGTTTGCATTTGTTTATCGTAAAATAGAAATACGATTTAAATAAATCTTTTTATACATATATAATTGTGTGTCAGGTGAATGACTAGGATGAGGAAAGTATAGGTTCGGGACTACGAGACGAGTAAACAACTCATTAGCATACCTTTTCGTGCTCGGCCGTGAAATCGAAATTACTTGGCCGGGAGTCAAAGAAAGTAGTAGCGGAGGCGTCGCGCGGAATTGGCAACTAACATTATTTTCACCCCGTACTTTTATTTCGACGTCAGGCCATTTGCTATTCGGGTTACGTTTGATAAAATGCGAAAAAAATACGTTGCTCTCTTTCGAGCGTGCAGACTTTCGATTTTCTTGTTTCTCCAAAATCGTGACTTGCACACTCGTTCTCGAATGTACTGGTTGATTATGGATATATCTCGAAAAATTGCAATGCGTGACTTCGTCATTTCTAACGTGCGGATATTTGCATTGTGAATTATGAGCGAAATTTTTTTAATCAGCAAATAATTTTAAAAATAATGTAATAATAATAGATTCTTTTATATATGAGTTCTGAAAATAATTTTACAGATTGTTTTGTCATGTGTAAGTTTTCAGTTTTTTTTTGCTTTAATAATTTCAATCAGTTTTATTTAGAAAATAATTTAGAGCAAAAAATTTAGTGTATTTTAATTTTTTAGGATTTTTACAATTACATTGGTATATTCTTTTCGTCTAAGAATTAAGTTTTAAAAAAATTATATTTTATCTACGTTATTCGTTTTTTCTTCTCGCTTAAAGCGCAAGGACGATGCGAATAAACTGGATTGAGCGGTCAACGATCATGTAACAAAGTGTCTCCACGATATCGCGGGTGACACGACGCGGTTTCACTACGAATCAGACGAGCGAAATCATGCTACACCGGTCGGTGCGGTTGCATATTATACATGTCATTGCCCGGGGCAACCACGAGCTCTCTCGAGAGGCTCGGCCAGTCATTCTCGACAAGTGTGCATCACGACATTGGTCTACCTTACATCCACCTACGTGTTGTACGTCCACCGACGTATTCTACCTTATTCACCTTAACCTGCGCCCGCCGCTTTCGGGATCTCCCACAATGACTTGCCAGTTAATCGAAATTGTCTGTGGGAAGTGCCGGTGAAAAATTTATACGAAATTCGATCGAGCCTTGATTTTTTTCCGCATTTTATACTTTCAAAATAAATATTACTATAAAACTGAGAGTTGGAATCTCTTCTGTAATTTTCAAATAATTTTTTAATTATTTATAAATTACTTGAGATACTGAATGGAATAATATTTTTAACAGACTTTCTTGAAATAAATATTTCTCAATTGTAGAACTTACCTACTCTGCTTATAATGAATAATTATAGAAATAATTATTAAAAGAAAATATTCTAAATAAGATATTTTGTGATAATAAGTAAAAATATTATATCTTATTGCTTATTTATATAGACAAAACTTTTTCTCGTAGCATATTTAATATTAAATATAGATATCTGCCGTTCTCGTTTTATATTGATATTTATATTGATATTGGAAGCGACTTTCATATAAGATAAATGAAACTTAAATCAGATATTATTAGCCACGTTATAGACTGAGTGGAGACAAGGACATCGCTTTTATTCCGTTCGGCAGAAATCTTAGTTTCCTTCGCGTGTAAATCCAAAAAGAACGAAATTTAAGTTCGCTCCGTATAATTTGCAATAATTCCATCGCGCCACTCACAATCTGACATTGATCTTCCCGATCGCACTGTGCGATTCGACAAAATGTAATGCTTCGATAAATCGGATTGGTTGGCGAACAGTCACTTTTTTGATTAGCATATAAAATCGATTGCACAGAGAGATTGATGTTGAATCGTAGAAGGAGTATCGACGGTTATTACTCCGTCCGAGTAGAACCGGTTAAGTGGCATCGGCTAAAACATTTTATCTGTTCTTGTAATGGCACAATTCACACCGACACCGACTTATAATCCCGTCGCTACCTATTACTCGCTCAGTAGAGAGGATTTTTTTCCATTCTTCGCCCTTTTTTCCTTTCCCTCTTTTTTTCCCAGAGAGCTGCACAGCACATAAGATATTCTCACCTCCGCGCGCCAGCAGCTCGTTAGCGATTTACGGCAACAATGGCCGACAGGAGGCTGGATAATTATTCCGTACACATGCACAGGTCTCTCTCTCTCTCTCTCTTTCTCTTTCTCTTCATCTCTCGCTCTCGTCTCTCGTTTCTTTTCCTCTCCTTTCCGATCCTTGAGCGTTCCTCTCCAACACCGAGCGTGTAATCCTCCGTTCTGCGCCGGCGAAACAAGTTGTTCGATCCCACGTCTTCGACCTCCAACGCGCGTCTCTTGGATAATTCTTTCTCCAAGCAGCCCGGGTAATCGAGTAGGCTGTTTGTATGCACCCGTATACACAGCTGCATTGTTGTTGCAAAACAACACGTGGCATACCGGTAATCGACACGTAACACGCTCGTGCAAACACGTATATACACAGGCACACACTCGAGAATAGAGTTGGATCGACGAGAGCGGAGGACGGGTTAATCTTGCATAACGTAATAGCGAGGCAACGAGAGGACCTTACTTAGTCGTTTCTTATGCTTGGATTGTTGGCTAGCAATAACGAACCGTACAAATGCACGGTAATAATAATGTCAGACGAATTTACGTAGCTATTGCGACGCTTTTTTTCACGACAGTGCATCAATCTGCTGATGAAATAATTTATCATCAGATACTTTTGAGTGCTATCTAAAACTATAGCATAAGAAATTGTATATCTCTTATATTTATTTTTATATATAAATAATACATATAAAATTTACAAGATACAACATATATAACATTTGATTTTATTTGACACTAGAAAATATTTTATCTTATAAACTGCTTGCGGAGTATTTTTTTTATTTATTTAACTTGTTTTCACAATAATTATTTTATTTTATCTAAACAAGATTTTCGCGCTTATTGCAAAGACGAATGTCTTCGTGGTGCAACACGCTATTTGTTTGCCTCGACCTTTCGCTATGCGTCTGTACCTGTTATTAACGACTTAACATTTTTCTCATACTCGGTTTAACGTTAAACGGGTAAATTATTTTTCCGTTTACATGACGCTGGAATTCATAACCGCCATGTTTGGTTAAAACACGCAGCTACGCTTTTCCCGGACAGAGGGTTAATGACCACTTAATTGCAGAACTCGCAATGCGGTCGTCTGGTTAATTGTAGGTCGCACAGGAACCGGAGTGATAAGCGCTTGACCGTGAGAAGGAGTAAAACGCATGGAAAATACGAGTGCGCAAAATATAGTTTCATAATATAATTGCAACATTTCTCTTTTTTTTTCAACTTTGTAAAACTCTCGAAAAGCAATATAATTTTAATAATAATGTTAATTAGTAGCAAATGCTATATTACATTAAAAAAATTGCAATTTTTGTCGTTTTAACATATATTTTGTTATTAAGTGTGTTGTATTTAAGTGTGTATATATTTGACACATTTTACTATTTATAATTGATATATTTTTTGCACTGCCAATAGAAATTATGTTTGCTATAAATGATAGTTATAACAGTCATATTTTTCAATCGGCAAATCTTGATTCGCTGCTTTGCATTTATAAGTGGCCGATGAAAGTTTCCCGGGGGTATACTTGAAGTTTATTACGCGTCGAGTGCGCGAGTTATCGCTAAAGAGCGACTCTTTCACCGAGGCCGTAATTAAACGCTACCGAAATCGAAAATTAGACGTCGTTATACTTAGTGAGCCGTCATTCAGTGAGATTTGATAATCAGCAATAAGTTTCTTTCCTGTGTATAATTCTAGTCTTCATTAATAGTAGCCGCCAACCGTTAATTAGGTACGCTTTAACTTACACCAGCGTACGGTTAGGAGATACTATCATTATATCAGTTTCTTATTCGCTCAGTTTATCGATGTTGCATTTTACGCGTACATTTCCATAATCGAAGCCATTTCGAGACCTCGCAGTAATTGCACGACGATCTATCGATCAGCAATTTACATCCGAGACTGTGCATGAAAATCGTTTTTATAAAGATGCAGAGATTGTAGAAAGTGTAGAGACATTATTTGTTTTAAGCTCCTTGAAGAAAACTCAAAACATAACGATAAAGTTATATATGGAATTAAATATCACGCTTATCCGCCCTTTATGTGTACTACCAGATATTTTCCTTAGATTGCGCACCGAAATAAGTCGATTCCGTTGGGGCTTTCTGATTCGTAATTGACACGAACGGAGCCCAGGGCGTGTCTCGGTCGGATATCCTTTAACTGCGACGAAGTATCTAGGTATGCTCTTTTGCCGAGGAATTCGCAGGGCATCGGTAATTTCTTGAGGTTTTCCGCGGTCGTTACGCGGTCGCGAAGTTAATTGAGTAGAAAGCGATTCAACGTGGAAATGTGCCGGCTCCTCTGCCAGGCGTATTAAATGTCTTGGCGTTATATTATCATTAAAGAGAACGGGGAAAGGAAGAGAAAATGTCTATTATTTTGAAGCAAAGCTATATTGAAACAAGTATAACTGAACAAGTCATAGAGAAAAAAATACAATTACAGAATCAATTGTAAATTACATTTATTCAGCAGTAATTGTATCACATTATTTTTTAGTGTTTCATGTAACAGCATTTTATAAAAAACAATAAACGGTAAACAGTGGCAGCTTACTTAGAAAGTCTCATAAAATAAAAAAAAAGATTAATTATAATTGAAAAATATTACAATAATATATTTTAATATGTTAAAAGTTCTTTATTAAAGAAATAATTAATAACGCAAAGAAAAGCAGCAAAAAATAAAATTATGTACACTACACAATATATCGTTAATATTTTTTTAAAAGAATTTTTAAAGGAATAAATGATTGAGACAATAATATAAAGAATAAAACATATAATCAGCGATTCGTATTATTGTATTTAACAGCGAGACGTGTAATTTGTCTTTAAACAAAGAAAAAAAGAAAGTGCAGATGATGCATTTCCGATCGATATTGTTGTTGAATCGGTTGTTCTGCTCGACGAATCGTATCTGTGAATTTCCAGTATAGTAGTATGGAAGAGAAACGTTGAAATTATATCCGCCAAACTATACAGGCCGAGGCGAGACACATTCATCCTGTCACCCACATTCGTGTTTGTCCTGTCCTTCCGATAGCGTTTTTTTCCCCGGCGTGGCGTACGTCGTTATCGTGAAAGTGCGTGCGATCGTGCAGCGATAATCGCGCGATGTCTTGTCACAGGTTGGTAGAAAATGCACCGATAATGCCCTACTCTCGTCAAATGAAAACGGGGAAAATCCTACGTCATGCTGCATGTCGTCAGTGACAAGACAATTGCTTCGAGAAATCGACGGTGTCAGTAGCACTTTTCCAGAGCAAGAATGAGAATATGGTAATATAGAGGAAAACGTTTTCCCCGTTTTTTTTGACATGTCTCTAATTAATAATCAGAACAATTTAAACTTTATATATAACTGGATTAAAGATATGAAATGGAAAAAAAATTGATATTTTAACATCACAGATGTTACTAAAAAGAAAAAAGAAGACCAAGTACAATAGCTTTTCTGTGATTTTTAAGTAGGAAGTGAATAGCAACCAAATACTTATGTGCGATTTCCTCTTCTCTATTTTTAGACCGTAGGATGATATCGGTTGTTCTACTTTCGGGCGAGTCAGAGAAACTGATGTACAGGTTTATTTTCTTCGATACATTCCACACGAACTTTTTCTTTGCCACGAGAGCTATGTACGCAATGTCGCCGACTCACGTGGACGTGAACGAGTGATTAAGAACCGAGGGTGAGAAAAGAGGATAATATAGCTCTTACGTTAATAGGAGCGTCGCGTTCACATTTTTGTCGATCGATTGCGATACGTGCACGTCGTGAAAAATGCGCGTTATCAAGTCGCGTGTATTGCAATTAAAGATATATTGAAGGACGGATACAGAGAGGCAGAATGTTTCTTCGATTCTCTAATCTTTCTTCTTCTTCTTCGTCCTCGATCGACCGATTGCATCGCGTGATAACGTCTCACGGCCGAGGTGGGGACAGGTTTCCAGTACACACGGGGGTTCGATTCGCAGTCACCGGATGTGGGATATGCAGGCGACGAGACGCGTGGGATTCCTCTTTGGTGCGTAACACGCGAATATACACCGCCGCGGCCGTTCTGACCTGGCAATACCGGAGCAACGAAAGGACTTTCTCATTGAGCGAGAAATAATATTTTCGGAAAGCTAGCGGGACAACGATACTTATGATTTATGTTTTTTCAACATTAATAAAAAATTATTCGATGATGGAATAGAATTGGAAAAATTCGTTTGCCAAATTCTTTTGAAAATTTATTTATCATAAAAATGATGTCACCCGTAACAATTTTTTACGTCAATTTTACTCTCTTCATTTTATATTGAAAATTGAGTTTACTTTCATGTGTTTTATATTTGCTAGAACATTAACATATTCTCTATTATATATTTCTTACTTTCGTTTAACGTTGCTTTCCCAAAGATTTTTATCTTATAATAAATATTAATATAGTTTCTATTTCTGGATTTTCTTAATTCTCGTGCTTTACTTAGTTTTTGTTCCGCTTGAAGAATTACAATTATAATTGAACTAGTTTCTAATTAATGAAGAGATTAAGCGCGAGCAAAAGTTTGTTACTTTTTATTTATTAGTTTATTTAGTAATATCTTAAAATTTAAAAAGTCAGAGAACGCCGAAGAATTTTTAAATTCTATTTGCGTGATTATAATATTTGCGGAACAAGTCCTCGGGAAAGATTCGAAAGATATATTTCTCTCTGTCCGACGAATCTTATAGCCATCGTGAAGCGGTGCTTTTCGCATTCCAAGCGTATAGGAATCGAATGCCGGCGGCGAGTTAATGCGTGCAACGGGATTTTCTTATTGGGCAGGCATCGGTCGCGACACGCTCTGTTTGGCTAACGAGGCGGCGAACGTGGCAGCGGACCTTTAATTGCTTTAATAAAGTATAACTCGGTGCCTCGTTGCCCGTCGCGTTTCGCCGCGCTCGCAATATCGCCTTCGAAAGGTCGAAGAGATCGTCATGAACGCGCTCTCTCGGCACCTACGCCACCGTTGTAACGCGGGGGCACGTTTATGTCGGCCTTATTAGAGATTAGAAACGCAGTGGGCCTCATCGCGATCTGGGTCACGTTGTTTCGAGCTTAAGGACTGGCAAGGACCTCGATCCGCGAAGCGTGTCAAGGACAACCAGAAGGAAGTGGTCCGCCTGAGAGCGAGCGACCTGTTGTCCAATTATTGTCAATTGTGAGACAAGTGCCTCCGATTGCGTAACGTCGCGATAGTCACATTTGTTGATTCGCACGAGAAGGAAAGATAGAAGGGGAAAGCGAGAGATCATGAATTATCCTTAATGGGCCGGTCGGGAGAAGCACGGTACGATATCGGCCGCGGCAACTTCTCGCCAAGCGTGAAAAAATCGGATGAAAGCCGTGACAGACCTGCATCGCCGAAGCCTATACCCTTAATTAACGTGATAAATCGTGATGCGAATGAAATTTCCGTATCGAAATCTCGAAATTGGTAATATGAAGTAAGTGTCCCTTTAACTACGCTTATTTATTGGCTAATTTGCATGCCCATGTTCAACATGGTATTGAAAAGGCCGCGCGGGAGGGAGAAGCGGATTTTATATAAAATATACCTCCACTTTAATGCAATCTACACTACATGTCGAATGAGTAATATCTTAATTACTGTACTGAAACTGCTGAAAGAGTATACTCCAGCAATTTCGTCCGGTGACTGTAGGATATCCTGTCTACTTCGGGAATTTATTTATGAAAAGATTATGAGATAAAATATTGCTAGCTTACCGTACCGCACGGTATACTGCCTCCGTAGGAAATTATTCCATAACGATACTCACCGATGCGTTTGACCGGCGATGTGCTGTAGCAGGACGGTTTACGGTTCGCTAAGCACACGCTGCCGGTACGTGACAATCAGCACACCGGAAGTTAATTGTAAACGTGCGACGAGCGACAGGAAATCGTACGAACCGGACGGAAAGCGGTTAAACAGAGCGTAAGCGTTCGTTCGGTAAAATCGATCTGATCAGCGAAAAAGTGGAATCTCACCGATGAAATCTGCAACACATCTCGCGATATCGAGAATTAGGCGCCTTTCGATTAGCCTTGCGCTTTTCAGCAAACATTTTCTCAATATGCGGTGGTTATGATCACGGCCAACGAGATAACTGGACCGTGAATCCGGTATTTGACATTCTTATACATGAAATAGTGTGGAAAGTGTCGCTGTTTTTATCTATTCGCGATGTTCGCGATGTATAATCCAGCGAATTGAACAGATCTACATTTAATTTTATTCATAATGATCTTTTTACACATTAAATATTTTCACTTTAATGAAAAATTTGGTCTATAAATGAGATATCTGTATTATATCTTGTGAAACCGATTTATAGTTCGAGGTTTTTGCCTATAAATCCTTGAATTAAATTTTAATTGATTTTCTCTCGGTAAATATATTATAGGAAATTATGAATTGCCGTTTATTAAGTTTTTATGTTTATAATTAATCAAGTTACAACATTAAAATAAAGTTTAACTAGAATTAAATAAAGGATAAAGTTTTTTTCGATTGTCAAGTTTCTCAAATTTCAAAAAAATATTTTATTAAAAATTTCGATTTTCTTTGATATTTACGTTTTTAGAAAATTGTCAAAAATAGCACAATTTTAATATATTTTGTTTATGGATTTATATCAATTTTGTATTAAAATCTTCAATATATTTTTCATTTTTATTGAAGATGATCAATGAATTTGTACATATCAATTTGATCGAAAATTACATTCTGCTTTGTCCTTCTCCAGTTATACCGTGTCTATTTATTTCGCGCATAATAAAATTCTGGTTTGTTGGCTTCGGCATATATTTAAGCATTGAGTGTTTTTGTCGAATGCTCGACGTTTTTGCGTTTAGCATGTACAAGGAAGCGCCGTAATTTTCCCGAAGGAAAGAGGCTCGGAACGCCTCACTCGCAAGCGCAGCCTACCTTTATTTCTCCATAAAGCCGAATGAATTCTCGTTCTTGCCCCGGTCCTCTTGGATAAGAGAGAGATGATCGCCTCGTTTCGAGGGGAAATCAGCCGGACGAACGAGAACGGACGATGTATTATACTTCTTCGCGAGAGCGGCCTTTTTGCCAGTTCGGCCACACCGCTCCATCGTGTAAACGCGATACGATAGCCATTATTTATGCGGCATTATCTACCACAGAGATATAACGAGTGCCAAATTATTGCGCACTGATTGCCGCGGATAAGCGCTTGCATCTTTGATCGCGCGGACTTGTAACCGTTTAAAGTCTCGAATTACTGAAGACGTAGATTTATTTAAGTCGACGTTGTACTCCAGTTGTAACATGATTATACATCTTATTTTATTGAGTTAATTGCGTTAAAATGTGAATTTGATTGCCTGCGTAAATATATAATAACGGGAATGGCAATTTTCGACTTGAAACTGAAAGTAATTTCCGATTTTTTGACGAAAAAACGTTTTCAACATATAAAAAATTTATATGATTTAAAGAATTGATAAATATCTCTGATAAAATCATCGTAAATCTCTTTAATAAGTTATAAGTTTAAAATTTAATTTCTACAAGTACATAAATGTTCTATGTTCTGAATTATATCGTCTATGTTCCTTGAGTTATTCTTCGCATATATTCGCGCGATCGTCATAAAATTTAATCAATTACATTAAGACGCTTATTTACTGAAAGGGTGAAATTTATTATACTTCCGTTTAAATAAATCTCTCTTAATGAAACCATTGATACGGCGCGTGCATGTCGGTGCGTTTGCATTCGAATTAAAAGAAAAGCACTCGAGAAATGCACGAGAGATTTAGCGACGTGCTTTTACGCGGGACGATTCTCTTATTTTTCTAATACCACAGTGCTGTATATACACGCGTCAATGAATAAAAAAAAAGAGAAATAGGCAAAAACGAATGCGTCGAGAGTGGAAACGACGGTGTCTGGTTTGTGACCGGTAGGAATGCTCGATACACTTGATGAATGCCTGATGCTTTAAGATTCCTCAGAGATAGGTTTCTATTCACCTGGCTATCATTTCCACGTGAACGGCCGCTGGCTCATCCCTCCTTAATTCTCTCTTTCATCCTATTTCTACGAGTACTCGGAATCCTACTACGGACAATAATGAAAGACTTAGTGAAGGCATCACTGGATAAAACGCGCATCGCTCAAAAGTTTGATTAGCTCCTTAGTTCCCGCACGATAGAATATTATTTTGTGAACGCGATACGACGGCGGCAACTATTTCTTGTTCTCGATCTTTGACCTGCGTTTCCTGCGATAGAAAAAGAAGCCCTCTATAACGCTGACAAATCGGTCTCTGCCTCGTGAAATCGAGGTCACGTCATAATAACGCACCGGCATGTCGGATTCGTTTCTTTTACTCCATCTCCGCTCTTTAATGTTACTCCTCTTTCTCTCCTAGAAAATTATTATACAGATTATCTGTATTATCAATTTTTCCATTTAGAAGATGTATTTTTACTTGAAAAATCACAATCTTTTTTGAAAAATTTTACACGTGTATTATTTTATTATAATTTGCTAATTCAATGTTAATCTTAATTACATCTCAAATTATATTGGTTTTATAAATTTACTATTTCTTTAAATTTATGAAACTTTAATTCATTCAGCTTTCATTAAAGCTTGATTCATTCAGCTTTCATTAAAGCTTAATCCTTTATAATATATTTTTTTATTTAAGGAAATTAATTTTTATTATTTCGAAAACATGCACAATTCAAAAATGAAAATGACAATAATTATCTAACGTAAATTATTTCTTTGTTTTAGGCTACAAGAAAGATCTCCAAATGTGGATATCTGTTTGTCGCGCCTGGATGGGATTTTTCAAACCCGCTGAACCGGACAAAGGTATGTTTCATTTTTATTGCAATTCGCCAAAGGAATTATTAAGTAAAAAACAAATTTCTTTTGATCGGGCGTTTTTGATTACGCAGTGATGAAGGAAAAATATTCTTAATCGTTGATCGGAAGTGCGCGCCGTGATCGACTCATCGATCACTTCCGTTTCGATGCTCGGAGCTACGTGACGTTATCAGCCGATCGAGTCTATCGATCGCGGGAAATCACGCCGTGAGATGTGGATCGGGCCGCCGCGCAATTTGCTCATTATCGAGAAAGTGAGGATAAGCGGGCGCCGTTTCTCGTATCCTCCGTGCCGCTGAAGGGGGCCCGGCGATACGTTTTTCCACAGTCTCGCGCGAAGCGGTTCGCGCGCGCAGGTTCGCTTCGCGAAAACGTGACTTCGAGGAACACGTAAACGAAGTCGTTCCGGCTTTATTTTACATTTATGACGGCGCGCACGAATGTTGTTCCTTTCTAAACTTTCTCCGATATGAAATATACGCTCGTTAACACTTTGTATCGGATACGTTTCTTGTTGTTTTTTTTTTATCCCGATGCGTCGATCGTGCTGGAGAATCGCAATGTTTCGATACAGCCTATCGAAGCGTTTTAGACGTTGATTGCGGCGACTCGCTGAGAAATGCAGAAACGCGGATGTTGATTCGCACAAGCTGTCGGTCGTATGATTTATGCTTATCTAATGGGAACGACGGCTGTTGTAATTTTCTCTGTCAAAAAAACGCACGCGACATGTGCCACTTGATTGACGTGTCGGGAATCTGGCGACGCTTTCATCGAAAGGACGCAATTGTCAAGAGGGGAAATTGATAATTTGATAAAAATTACAATAACAATTCATAATGATGTTGTTACGTCGGTAATACACGGTAACCTTTAGAAAAAACCGCGAGGTTCTCATTACAGTACGTATAAGAGCGACTGCTCGCTAATTAAGAAAAAGTGACTGCCCTACGATATTCTTGAATTATGTAGGAAATGTCAAGCAAGATGTTGAATCGTTACAGGATCAACAATAACCTTTAGTTATTGCGAAACTGCGTTTATCTTTTACAAGTTTCGTGTAATACTTCAAAATATCACCCGTAATTATCATTAGCAGTATATATTTACGAATTAAATTATTCGGGAGGGATAAGAAACTGTGAGAGGAAAGCGTAATTTCCTAGTTCAAAGTTGTTTGTAGGCGCAGGTACTTTTGATTATAGCCGAGATTTACACGACCGATAATTACCGACGTGTATTGAGCTCGTTCGTCTTACATTGCTTGCGAATAGAAAGTGGTCTCATAGTGACCGTCTTTGGCCTCGATCTTGGTCTCGCTTGCGTTAATCTGTCGTGTGATGTTCTATGACAGGTCGACCGCCTTAATTTTTGCTAGAGTTTCTCGAGCCATCGCTAGTAGGATCGCTTTCACGGAGCACTGCCGCATGTGGAGATTCAATAGCAATTCTATCCGATAGAAATACCTACAATTTCATTCGTTACCGCGCAATGTTTTCTGAAATTCGATATCTATTCGATCGCTATATTTGCAAGTCTGATTCACTTAACGTCCTCCTTAAAAATCTTTTATCGCCTTCCGCGAAATAATTTTCTGCATATAATATGAGCAATCGATACCGCAACATTTTAACTACTTTCTACTACAAGTGCACGTTTCGTGTTTATATATATAGTCAATGCATTTATGTTATATTCTCGACAGTCATAAAACTGTATCATAAAGTTTATTGAACCTTTTATATTACAGATCTATATATGATCCTACATAAAAAATTTATAATTTATTAAAATTAGAAGATTCATAAAAAAAGTGATTTTATCCATATAATGTCACGTGTTAGATTTAATGATGCAGTAACATTTATCATAATTAAAAAAATGTTATTATCCTTATTAAATACGTATTATCGAAATTACTTATCTACATACGCTATTAGCTATTTATTATCGCCATTTGTTATCTACAATACAAGTCGTTAGATTTATAAAGTATATTTTCCGTAGTCCTTGGAGGGCTTTAAAGCAGCAATAAACGCTTTCTACTGCTATTACTATTACTTTGAGTCTCTGTAAAATACGCTTGTCATAAAAGGAGGAAGTTACTTGGTGAACGACTGCTTTCAGACTAGCTCGATTACCTGCGACTCTCGATTAACGAATTATTGTCATTCCCGCGGTTAAAGGTATTATCGGAAGATTACATGGACCGCGACACGAGCCCGTAAATTCCAGTCGTTATGCCGCGGAGAAAGTGAATAATTAGAAGCCGCTTTAAGAAAGCCTTAAAGGCCTTAAAGGCCTTTGAGGCCCGACCAACGAAGCGGTGCGTAACAGCCGTTAATGCGTGGTACCGACTCCTTAATTAAGTGAACCTTGCTAATTCATGTACACGGTGTGTCTCCAGAATTTTCTTCTCTATCTCTTCTCTCTCTCTCTATCTCTCTCTTTTTCTGCCTCGCCCCCTCAGTGATAAATCCTACAGGTATATTCAACAATTTAACATCTGCTTTAATAACGACATCGCGTTACGGTTGACGATATTTTATTGCCTAAGGGAGACGGTGCTTAAGGAAGACTTGGATTCTTGAGAGATTATTACTTAATATTTTACGGCATTCCTATCCGATACTTTTCCTGTGAAAACGTTCGCGCCAAATGGTCGCGATTTATCGTATCTTAACGATTTAGAGTTATTATAAATTTGTTGTTTATAGTGAAAAGTTAAATTTAAAAAATTGTGTTATTTTACTTATCTCACAATATATTGAAAATCAAATACAATTGTTTTAGCTAATTTTAAATGAGTAAAAATAAAAGAGAAAGAATAATTTTGAAAATAGTAAAATAGTATATACATATATTTGTTAATAAAAATTAGGAAATGAAACTCGTTACGTTCTTTAATTTATGCGTTGTACATGTGACTAGCCGATTAAA
The DNA here is from genome assembly GCA_011638315.1 of Tetramorium parvispinum. Lineage (NCBI taxonomy): Eukaryota > Metazoa > Arthropoda > Insecta > Hymenoptera > Formicidae > Tetramorium > Tetramorium parvispinum. The sequence continues at coordinate 40,202 of VBVR01000232.1, read as the reverse complement.
TTTACATTATTTACACATTTGTTGTCAGTCAAGTGATATTTTAGTAAACCCGTCGTGACCGTCACGACGGATTTGGTCACGGTCATAGGCGGAGACAGAAGAGAGAATTCATCTAGTCATTCGGTATTTCGCACGTCTCGAATTTCATGACGACCGATGGCGTCGTGATACAACTTTCATGTAGCGATATAATAAAGCGACGCCTTTATTTTCACTCCAATAATACCTCGAGGCGTCGAGAGAAGTCGAATGGTTGGAATCTCTCACGGATCGTGAGATCGAAGAGGATCGATGGATCTCCGTTGCAGTATTGCGGTTAGAGAAATACTCTCGCGAGTATGCGTAACTATTCGCGCAGCTAGAAATTACATTTATTCTGTTCTCCTCTCGATTTCCCTTTGAAGTTGAAAGCCTTTCTTTAGATCAATAATCTTTCAGCAATTTAGATAAGAGAGTATCGTAGATCAATATTTCCCAGTAATATAGATTCTAATAATATATAGACTCAATAATAATTATTTCCTGATGCAAATTCCTTTCTCGATTGAACGAACGTTTAGAACTTGAAATAGCCGAAAGAACGTAACGATGAGATATTCTATGAATCTTTTAGGCAACATATATAACACCTTTCTCTTTTAAGGATTGCGATCTATTGCATTATCTATTTATTGCGATATTTTTAACAAAATTATAACGCGTGTGAAAAGTTCTACGGAATCTCTTGAATATTTAATGTAGGTATCCAATATCAATCGCGATTCGTTAATACAGGCACATAAAATCCTGGCGCTTGCGTCACGGTGCGCCTTGTAAAAGCGCGACGTAAAGATATGGAAAACAATGAAAATCGCCCGAAACATCGTAAAGCAATCATGCATTGGAACGCGTGTGTGCACAGCAGTAAAACGCTCGATTATACATTCACTACGTGTTTGCGCCGTTGTAACGATACCGTAAAACGATAAGGTGCAACGACTCTGACGATAAGGCGGCCAGGCCTTTTTCTTGCGTAACAATATTTGCGCAGGGATAAACAAATTTTTACATTGTGACACTTGTAAGAAAGTGTACTCTATCGGTCATGTTTTTACTTCGCCGTTCACCTTTCAGCCGCCCGTTGTTAACTACGTGAAGAGTTTGTACAACTTTGCCAAAAGAGTGCAAAATAATTCGCGGAACGAATAAATAACGCATACGCGCGTATTTAACGTATCACGTGATCGCCAAAACGCAAAAACAAGCTGCTGGTTTGACGATCGATCGGTTTTCTGCGGTAGCGAACGTACTGTTGATTGATAACATATCGATAATCCGGACGAAGCTTGATAACACGATGGGACTGGCAGTTAATTCGTAAATTGCCTAGTTAATAGCGTCAGCCGTAGTGATGCTGTTTTTTTTTTCATAGATAAATCGTTGGACGCGACCTCGATTAATTTATTCGACTCGGTGTTAATCGATTACGCGAGGTAGCTTACGAGGCAGAAACTCTCAATTGCAACGTGGCCCAATTTGCATAGTCAGCCAGGTCGATACTACATGGATGTTGCGGCAATATTTTACACATGTTTCGTTAGCTTTTAACGCAAAACAGTATTTCGCGTTCTTTATTGCGTAACAATATATCGCTGCATTGCTAATTTACTTCCGCGACATGGTTATTGTCGTCAGACATTGTCATCGTCGGTGGTTAAGAAATGCCGCATTTCTTTTCGCACGAACGTTTCCTTCCGTTTCCTCTCATACGTACGTGTTCTATTATATCGAATAAATATTCATGTTATATAGGACGGCACTCTGTTGCATAATCCATGTGTCTTTTGTTGCGACACACCTATGACACCTGCTCGCTGTCACATTTGGCGTTAATCTAAAAGATAAATATTCTTATCTCGCGGAGTAAAGACAGAGAACTCACGCCTTTCGTTCTCGCGCCCCGACTTTACTCTCTCATTGAAAGCAAAGTATCGTATCTTTCTATTCTTATCTATTGTTCCATCGTAAATATCTCAGTTATCATGAAATTTGCAAAAATTGTTGTTCAGAAGAATAAATCAATTCCAATTCTTTTGTAGATAAATATAATCGTACTTTTCCCGCGATAATATAACGCTCCGTTTATACCGTTATCTGACAAAAACGTTTTATAATAAATTCGACGATTAGTTTTATATGTAAAATAAAATAAAAGTTTTATATATAAAATTAATTTACTAAGATATTTATTTAATGTTAAGAATAAGAAAATCTATATTGAAATATTAATACGATTAGAGGCTAAAGACTTTGCAAATGTATTTACGCGTTCTGTACACAAGCGATAATACGCAGTATTTTGATACGCATCAAAATAACGTAATTAGATAAAATATCATCGTAATATATCTCATCGATAAGAATTTGTCGGACAGAACTAGTCGAGTGTTATTGCTATAATTTCATATCGCGTGCGCGGTGATTCAATTAAAAAACGATTGATTCTAATTTTAGTATATCATACACGTAACATACACGCATACGTGCACCGTGCATTCCTGTAATTACCCAATTAACGCGCTCACCTCAATTCGCCGAGACTGCGGCTTGTTGAGAAACGAAGGCGTCGCGCTGGGAAATTCGCAAGATATTTTCCCAGCAGCGCGGGAAAAGAGATACAGACGGGACGGATATGAAATTGGTGTAGGGTATTCTAATGAACTGTGCGCAGGAAGCGCGAGAAAAATCGAGGTCGGACGCGCGCGCACGCGTGGAATTCCGCGAAACATTCTCGAGCCGCGGATTTACATTGTAGGCGTACCCC
>VBVR01000232.1:0-37389 GCA_011638315.1 Tetramorium parvispinum | reverse complement strand
CCCCTGTCCCCCTCTGCATAACTGTTTCCTTTCACTGTTTTTTTTCGGTCCCACTGAAAAGGCAAGTAGTTCGTTGCTCGCATTATTTGTGCAGCATTCCCGACGAGTGTACGTTTCGCGGCCGAAGGACCGGCCGGCGTTAAGGTGCGCCAACGTATCGCATCTCGTAGCTCGATAAACGAGCCTCGTAAATCGTGACCTTAATCACGGCCGTTCGAAATTGCTTTTAATGAACATTCTTAACGACTCTGTTTCGGGATCGCTAAGATCGATTCTAATAAGAGTGAAATAGCACATTTGATATGATATGAATACACGTACATAAAAATACAGTGTTAGTAAAAATTTGCTATCGACAAGATTCGTGCAATTTTTAATCGTATTATTTATCGTTCTTCCAATTTTCCTAAGTAAATCTTTATTTTGCTCACGATTACGAAAAGGTTGGGAAAGAAAGAATTTATTTCGAGTAACGAATTGTCACAATTTGATTAGAATAATTTATACATTTTTGTCTCGCGCAACACAGAAGCAATTTATCATTGAAGCACGGCGAAATAATTTAATCGTACGCATTTACGTTTCTATGCGCGGCTTTAATGAGCATGTTCCTACTCGCAACGACGCAGTCGTCGCCTTGTGAGCGTCGACCTGCACGCGCGAGCAGTACGCGGCTTAAGACCCGGCCGCTGCGAAATGCATTTGCTTACAGCTGGCTCACGTACGTCCATATAAAACATCGCATTATTCGCGAGTTATGCCCCGTACGCACGTCGATGCTTCTTTTCTCTTCCTTTTTTTTTTGCCTTCTCCCTTTTGTGCTGCCTCTTAAAGTCTTCAGGCAGCCCTTAGCGCACATGCGTGTCGTCGTCCGTCTTTTTCCTTCCCTCCACGTTTTCCTTTTGCCCCTCTGTGCGCCACCTTGGAAACGCGCGACGAATGCAAATGTATCTTCAACCCGTCCGAATCCGGTGAAATACATTAGATGATTCTAAAACGAAAATATAAGAATAAGGGATTATTGTTGCACCGTGCGTGCGAGTTGGCGGCGAGATACGCCGCGTGACCGCAGGGTTGCAAAAAACGTGTCGGCTCTTCCGAATCCGATGAAATATATTAAGCCGAAAAATATTTTCGCCTTTGTGAATCGCGCTTGCCATCTGCGCGGAGCTGTAGTTTGCGACTCATTGCCGTTTCATCGGGTTTTGCAACGTTTACGAGCGGCATATATCAGCGGTTTTCAGCGCATTCCGTTTGCAACCTGGAGATGTTACTTAGGCGAGTCGCTGTGTTATAATTAGCACTGGTCACAGTTTTTTTTCTCCTTCGCGCGGATTATGACGTAAAAACGGACAGAGTCACTAATTAGACTTGGATAACGTCGTTCTTTTTGCATCCACATTCTCTTCTGGCGCAACTGACCCTTGATTCTATATACGATTACAATTGAGAGAAAAATAAATAAATGCGAGAGATCACGCGGGGTCGGCACATACAAAATACACGTGTCTACTTTCATCGAGTACAAATGTATGTTCGCAGTTCTGAAATTGAAAGTCATCCGCGACAAACTCGCGCTCGTTTCGCTTTACACGATTGGAAGACGCAAAGAAAGACTCGCATTTATATGCCTTTAAATGCCGCTGCATTTGCCTGTTAGTACCTAATTTTCAATCTACAAACGCGAACGTCGTATTAGATCAGTCGCACGTAACACTAAATGTGCGATATATACGCCCTATATTTTCATGGCCATCTCGATTGATGTAGAAACTTGAAACTGGAAGATCGGTAGATAGATCGGGAACATAGTAGTATCGATAAGCAAAGGTTACTGGGCGAATCAATAAATCGCCGGATAATTTAGCGTTCGCGGTGTTTTATGGCCGTTTATTATGCACCTGCATAAATCATATTACGACAAAAAGCATCGCGCGCGAAGTCTCGCCCATTCGGTCTTGGGGCATTCCTTACGCGCGTTTCGAAAGTAACGGCGTGGTGAGGAGGCGTGTAAGGGGTCAGAAAGCGAAACAAAAGGTCCGGCATGCTTGTCGTGCTAAGCTAATTATCGATAAGGCAATCAATCTCTAGAACGCGCCGCGCTCCAGGTCACTAATGCCAACCTCCGGGCCAAGAGAGAAAGCAGTTTTGATTAGAGTCGTACACCGTCTATATTCTACAATATTAATTGTCTGAATTATACATAATGTCATAGATCTTTAATGCGTACGTGTAATTTCGTGAAATCTCACGTGATTGCACTTTGTATATTTGTTCATGAAAGTTTTAGGTGAAATCACGTTTAATCAAACCAATTCGCGAAACTCGCAAAATCGCTAGAAACCGTTCATTTGTGTATCTCTTCTATACAATTGAAACTTGGTCCTATTTTTGGTTCGTTATCAGATTAATTAAAAAAAAAACATTGTCATATTTTTCTGCCATTATAGTTTTGTTGGGAGTCTCATTCTGTACGATGAGATCTCATGCAAATTTTACGACGCACCGTGAGTATATATCAGCGAACACTTTTAAAGCGATGCCAATCGCTTTAAAAGTGTTCGCTGATATATACTCTCATGCATTATAGGCCTCGATGCTTAATATGGATGTCGCTGTCACGAGGTGCCTCGAGAAAGACCATGTTTGATCAAGTCTTTCATCAAGGCTGTGTCAACCGCGAGGTCGCCATGCACGGGACACCGCCTATGTAAAACTCAAATGTCGTGAAACGTTTACAACCTCGTGAAACTCGTTAAAACGGCGTTATTTGGCGTAACCGAAGTATCCGTCGTCGTCTACACGATCACGTCGTGACTTCATCGTCTAGCACCTCAGAACTGGCTATTGTTCTATGAATAGAGCTCGGCTATCTCTGTCCCTTCCTAGGATTTCTGTTCTTCCTCAACCTTTCACCGTTCATACCGGAATCACTAAACATGTCAAATGTGCTAAAATTACGATTTTAAAGTATTTTTATGTAACGTGTCAAGATAAAATTTTTTTTCCCACGCGAATCTCGTTCTCGAGATAATGCCAAATTCGGCTCATAGTAATTTGATTATTATGAGAAAAAACAGGACTTATTTTACAGGATATATTTTATCATAAATTAGTAGAAAATTTCCTTATACTTTTAGGTCAACGTTAATTTAATCTTACAATTAGTTAAATTAACATAAATTTATAGCAATTCTTGCATTTAGAATACCTCTAAATGCAAGAATTGCTATAAAATGATATAAAAAAGAAAGATTTAAAAAGCCGGCGAGTATTTAATGTGTGTTGCATACGAAAGTCGTAACTTTCAAAAAAAGAGAAATCAAGATAAATATACGTAGATACTTTTGTAGTGAAGGAGCACTTGTTTTTAATTCGAGCGCCATTGTTTCGAATATTACCACAGGTAGCTCGACAACATTTTTTCATTCAAGCGTGCCAAGTGCGTCTCGTAGTTTCCTTTGTCCCGTGACTCGTAACCTCTCTTTGAAATGGAACAATGACGAGGAGGAAAAGAGAATCGGAGAACGTACGCGGTTACGCAAGCGGTTGCTCTTCAACCGCTCCACACGTTACGCATCAACGAAGGAAAATTAAGCGAAGAACCAGCTTGGAAGAACCGTTCCGTTTTTTCGCGTTTACCGCGTCACCGTACCAAAGAAAAAAATATAATACACCTGCCGTACACAGCCAGGAATATTTTCTTAGTCAAGAGACGTGAAATTAGACATTGAAATAGACAATTTTTCTCTCCAAACATTTTCTATATTAATAATATATTATATTTTATAACTATGTCTCTTATATCCATTTCTACTAATTTAGATTAACTTTAATTTCGGTTCAACTTATTTTTTATCTTTTTCTAGTTCCAAGAATTAGAAAAGTTTAAAAAGTAAGTTAAATTGAGATTAAAGTTAATCTGCGTTGATAAAAATGGACATTAATCGAATCTAGTAGTTTAGATATCTAAAAAGATATTATTTTCAATTATAATGTTTTCTTAATACTCTTCATATTTCCGTCGTGTAACTTTGTTATTATGTATAATTTTGTTATTTTAAGAGAGAGAGAGATTGATATTTTATTAAGAGCTTATATAAAATACCTATTAAGAAGTTCGATTTCACTGAGAGAATCAAGGAAGTCAGCTTATTCACTGAATGGATACCACGATTTCTCATCGCCTATAGTTCGATCAGAGATTCGAGGGACGGCGCGGGAAGACCCGGAAGAGTACAAAAGAGAAGGAAATCTTCGTAACAGAACAGTGGATTCGTCTCCCGGTGAATGGTACACGATACCTTATTATAGACCACGTGCGTTTACACGATGGCACATCGATGGTACATACATCCAACTAACATTTACGTTGTCTACGATCGATTTAGTAGTACGTGAAAAACGAAAACTGGAATTAGATTACATTTAGTATCTTTTCCTTAGAAAAGATTGCTTAATTATTTAAGAATTTTCTGAAATTTTGTCGCATCTATTTCTGTGCATACCTTGTCTGCAGGGTCGCCAGAGAAAATTCAATTTTATTATTTAAGAAGCATTTGAATCTCTTAACACTTTACTATAATTTTCTTGAATAAATTAAGACATGCGTCAATATATATATAAATATACAAGTAAACGCGCATGGAGCTATTAAGAGCGACGAAAGGGGGAACAAGCACACGCCGCGCTGCCGCGGCTCCCGGGGCGTTGCGAGAGAAAGGATGAGAGAAAAGTCGGCGCGGAGAGCGTGCGAAAGCGATTCCCGTCGCGCGTGGAATTATTGTCCGCCGGGCGGTTTAATCGTCGGTAACGAGCAACCGCTCTCGACGATACTTACTCCATCGTAATAATGTCTACGGCCGTGGCCGTGGAAAGACAATAAAACGGAATCGACCCGACGCGAAGGAAATGCGGTATCTGAGTATCTTGATAGGCGTAATTGTCCTTCTTCTCGCGTTATCGGCGCGGGACAATCTCGCGAGAGCGGCGATAATACGCGGACTGTCGTCTCTTCTCCCGACGCGTCGCGTCGATCGAGGCATCTCCCATCCCGTATGCGACTCGCGGATTTACGAACTCAACCGTACGCGAACCGTAAGGATAAACCGTTGGAAAGCCTTTCCCGTGAGAGTCTTTAATCGCGGAAAGGATCGAGTCGGACGAGTTGGTCGACCAGCCTCGACCTGGCTCCGCTCCGCGCCGCGCCAGAGTTGCGCAGATGCGTCGAACGATGCGTTGGAACTGGATACCGAGATACGAATGAAAACGAAATAAGTGCGACTTAAGTACGGCACTTGCGTCAACGACGCAGTTGTTGCTGCATGATTCATGATTTAACGTTAAAGCCTATTATCTCGGTATAATTGGTAAGGCGTGGTTTATATACATGCCTACGTGACTTTCTAACAACATAATTGCTCGAAACTATCTGCACATATTATAGATTTCGGGGTTAACATCGTTCAGAGGTTAATAACGTGTGCACGCAAATGGCTTATTTAGTGTGCGAAATTTATTTGCTGTTAGAATACGCTAGCGAGAGAGCCGCGGATAACAATTAAACATTTAACGCGGTCACATGTCTTGAAATTCCAATGTTGTATGCTTTCATCAATCAAGATGTCAGTTCTTGTATAGAAATCTCGTCCTTATTGCTTAATCATCCTCCAATTATTTTCTGAAAATTCCTCTGTCATTCATAGCAATTTAATCTTTATTGATGCGTCATAAATGTACTATTTTTACTTGTTTTTCATGTAGGAGATTTGCTAATATTATTCGTACGTTTATTGCATTCTTTCATAGTTATGAAAGACATTACCAGATAAAATTTCGAATCTTCAAAAGTTTAGAATTTTAGCGCAGCTTGTGGATAGGAGTTCATTTCTCAATTCTCTGATCACGTGTCGAAGTCCTTGCAGTCCAGTAAGGACGTTGTCATTGATAAGAAGAATTGAAATGTAAAATTTTGTTTATTCGCGTTGTCTGGTCGCGGCGTGTAGGTTGTTCCTCGTGTCCTGTTAGCCGTGGGACAGCCGGCGTATCCGCGAGGGATCTACGAGAGCAAACAGTGCGCTAATTAGATTTCCACCTGCCAAGCGCGCAACGTAGCTCGGTGCGGCTCAAGGCGACCGCTCTTGCCGCGCACGATGTTGCGCAGCGCAAAGAAAAGCAGTAGTGTACGGAAGCGACCGGTTAACCGGCTGCTTGATTTCAGTCGACAGTCCCCGATTACGAACACGACGACGAAACCATATGTTGACGATCGAGTGGATTGCTAGAATTTTGCGTCGACGGCAGCGGCGACCATCTGCGAAAGGAATTAATGTGCCGGTTCGTAACGGCTGATTTTGCTTACGCAACATGCCGATTCGATTATTATCGAAATTTTATTCAGTCAGCCAAGTTGAAGAAGTTCGTAATGTAATATAAGTTCAGGAAATTATATGAAAGAAAATTAGTTTAACATTAGGAAATTACGTAAACCGGAAAAATATTTTTAAAATTTTTAAGAAAAATTTATAATATTCCAGTTATAGCCTTTTTTTATTTAAATTTTTAGTACAACCTCTTTCTCTCTCTCTCTCTTTAGCATTTTTCTTTTTTATAAAGAAAACTCTTAGACTTAACAGATGTTTTGGATATTTTATTATAATTACGGTACTTATTACTGGTATATAATATTTTTGTGTTGTCATTAATTAACGTATTTATCAAGGTATATTATATTTATTACTGTTAAGTTTACAGTTACCATAAATTACATTTAATGCAGCATAGTTTTATAAATGCAAAACTGATACGACGAATACTTAAAAAATTTCGATTAGGTAATTATACACAATATTCGATCTAGTCTGACGATGAAAGGTCTTTAACGAAAGTTGATCAGCATTCCTTCCGAAATATGCTCATCGCGTCTTGTATCCCGCGTCGTATACTGCTGGGAATCTGCGTGGGGTTGCGTGAGAACTCTAGAGAAGGGACGTTTGCCATTTGTGATAGAAACAGGTAGGCAGACAATCGCGTGTCATCGGGTGCAAATTAAGGCTGACGCCATTCTCCGCGGCACGCGTCCGGAGACCCCGATTTTAAAATTCACTTTCGTTGCATTGCTGCCCTCCGGTGATACAGCTAGCCCTGCGGCAGTTTAAAAAATATCGATGGATATTGATAGATTTAAATTGTGTTCTCGAAATTAATTCGATGTGTTAACATTTTACACAAAAAGTTCTCGCTGATAATATACTACGTAACAAGCGAATAACATATCTCTGAACTATTCAACTTTTATATCACACTTTTTGAAATATATTTTTCAATTATTCATATAATTAATATAATTACACAAATTTAAGTAATTTTTATAAGTTGCATACGCAAAATAGTAGTATAGAAAAATAATTGTAATTCTTTGCTGTAAATCATTCTTTGTTAGCACACACAAGTCACTTCAGGAAATAGTCGTCATTGTGATAGCGTGTACCAGAAGCCATAGATCAGTCTCATATATATCAGTAGCACTTTCGTTGAATCGTTCAAGAATTATCTTAAGGCAAAGCGACGTCGAGCAGCGCGCAGGTGTGTGTTTTATCGGAGATTGTTCCACTTTTCGCATTCAAGTTACTGCGGCTCGAAGATTTATCTACTAGTATAACTAATCTCTGCCTCTCAGGTGCTTCCATCAGTGGGTTGATTTCCCGAGGTCGTTCTATCGAAGTTCTTATTAATGACGAGAGTATATATTCGAGCGAGATTTATCTCATATAATATGTTATTCGCGTCCAAGTGTATCATTGACAAGGCGATGGTTCGACTAGTCCGGTAACTGATTGAACGATAGATAATACATAGTTACATGTCTACGGCAATGCCAAGCATATGCGTTATTTTATTTAGATGTAGCCAACATTTTCATCATATTCATATAATAATTGAATATTATGTAAATCTTATGTAATAGCGAAATTTTGATTAAACATTCGACATTCTGCAAAAAGCAATAAAGCATCTTTTATACACATATCATTTAAAGAAAATAGTTTTATTACATCTAAATATATTTATATATACTTTATGTATACAAATCAATGAAACATAAATCATTGATTATTTGGCATTCAATATGCTGCGTATAAAAAATGAATACTGATTAAATTGCTGACAGTAAAAAAAAAAATAAACGGCATGTTCGAAATATCGCGAACAATAAAATTGAAATATCGAGCAACTGCACACGTCATGTTATTCGACTCGAAATTAATTCGATTCAAATAACGGTAGAACGAGAAAGAGATTCCTTCCGACAAGCGTTTGAATCGGCGCTCATAATTTCATATGTAAGTTTAACATATGTTCGATATACACCGACCCTTAACGAAGCATAATTAATTTATATCGATTCATGAGGAATATTATTTAGTTTGATGTTGCTAAGGAATTAAAATCCATCTGCCACGTCGCGAATCAGAAAGGACGAACAGAATGACGAGGAGAGATGCCACGTTGTACATATAGTGCGAAGGCTCTTCTCGCTTATTTATCTGAGGATTTGTTAATCCAGCTGCTCCTAATCCCGTGTGTGTATATATAGTTACTGCTCGCAACACACGATTACGGTCATAATTCATAACTGACGCGATTGCGTCACCCTCGATACATCATCGTAACCGGCGAGATATAGGAAGTTGTACGACGCTGCCGTTCTACCATGATATCGTGACTAGTTATTCGAATATTAATATATTGCTTATTTTCGTGCTTTTCTAATTTCGCTGGGCACCATTAATGCCAGAGTCTGACTATACTCGATCGCGACCCACTCCAATATAAGAATTCGATTTTCGATGTTTCAATGAATTTTGTTAATTCTGGATTCGAAATCAGTTGTAAAAAAGTATTTACTATTAAAGATTATTGTAGTTATTGAATCTTAATTCGCTTAAAAAAATTTGAATTTGAATTTTTGCATCTTTGAAGAATCTCTTATGCTCTATTTGTATGCGGGAATGCCTATAAAAGCACTGGTATGCATAAAAAGGCGTACGGTCAAAAATAGCTGAGAGCATAAAAATAGTCTTTACCTCGGCGCAGCACGCGGTCGAAGAAATTCGCGATATACATTTTCATGAAGTTAACGAAATCGAATCTCGTACGCGGTCGTTCTTAACCTGGAATGCGAAGGATTGCGAGCAAATTATGCCGCTCGCTCGCGAGGCTTGTCAAGGTGGTTCGGATGACAGAGGCTGAGTCATTCTCTCGATCGTTCGCAGTTACATTTCGCTTTGGCGAGATATACGATTTCGCGAAAAACGCGATTCGCTCGGCGAATTCTCGGTGCGAGCCCCCGACCGCGAAATTCCGGCGGAGCCCTCGTTTTAATATCGCCTCGCGATGTCGTTGTCGTCACAAGGACATCGTAACGTCATTCTCTCCACCTCAAGTTACCTTGAAGAATTTTTAGTCGATTAATAAAAAGAGAATAACAAGAAGGAACTGCGGCGGGGCGGCGCGGTAATACCGCGGCGGGGTTGCGCGAACACACATTGGTAGCTATTACCCGCTATTCATCGGGCGACTCGCAAGAGGCAATCTTCGGGATTGGTAGGCGAGGTCATTCTCGGTATACACTGCTACCGTGGAGCTCTCGTTCACGGGCCAAATATGGACTACGCCTTGGAAACGATCGCGTGCCGCTGAACGAGCGGGGAAAAAAAAGAAAATGGTAACGCACGCATACCACTGTCGGAATTATGATGTATGGCCGCCTTAGCCGGACGACGTTATTTTTTTCTGGTTCTTACAAATCGTTTCTTTACATCCGACTATAAATAGCGACGTCGACGACGCCAGGAAATCATGAACAGATTGCGTAACGCGCAAAAAAATCCGCAAGATTCATTCGCGTGGTCGACGCAATGCGGAAAAACTAGTCGCGATCGTTCATCGTATTCAGAATGAGAGATATCAGCGAGTCGGTACGCCTTGGAAAGGTCAGGCCGAGAAGACGGCTGGAGAGTTCGCAATGGTGCAGTTTCACCGGTAGATGAGGAGGATAATGACGAGAGGAAACCAGAATAAGCAGAGACTACGAATACGTCAAGGCTCGCTTTACCGAACGGTGAAAGCGATTCTCCATTAATGCTCCTCTTCGTGAAGGACTTCGAACACTCGTGCGTATGTGTGCTCAAGCCCCGTGGACTTCCGGTCAGACTACTTCGGACGTGTACCTGTAAGAAATGAAAAATGCTAACAGACTTTCATAACCGTAAAGAATAACATAGAAGGCGGATGAAGCATCTCTTGTTCGTTCAACAATTAATAATCGTTTTTACTATGTTAGGTTTCTCGACGATAAAAATAACAAAGTAATTTTAAGCTTGATTGTGATAGTAATCAGTCAATAATTAACAGCGATACAATTTGAGAGAAAGTCTTTGTCTGGCGAGGATCGTCCACGAAATCCAACGTTGAGATTTAGAAAATCGTGTCGAACTTTTCTTTAATATATTCTTATTGGAAATATAATATTAGTTTATCCATTTATTGATCTCGATTGATGGTGAGCGATTTCCTGGATCTGTGGAATATCACATATCTCGCGACTATCATCGCTCATTTGTAAACAGGATCGGGAATTAGGTGGGACGTAGGCGAGATACCTTGGAGAATCCGTTGGAGATCCTGTTGAACGATGGAGCCGCGGGTTGTAATCGTGATCCTTCGAGGCGGTCTTATCTGTATAACTGTACCTTGTTCGCAGTTTACCGTCACCGCTGTCGTCGTTGCCGCCGACTATTACCTATTCGCGCAAATCTCCGCTTCGATCGTCGGTCGTCGATCGTCATCGCGCCCCTTTTTTTCGCAGCGACCTCGATTTTTCTCGAATATCCGATTAGCTTTATATAACGGATCGTACGTAATCCACTTCCGTTACGTGATAGGATAACGTCGGTCCTTGAACGTGACATTGGCGATTTCTAAAGATGGCGTTTGAAGGAAATTGCATGCTACAAGTTCTTTAGTCGAGCGATCTTTTGTTAAATTGATTTGTTGGAATTTATAGAATGCAATAAAACGTAGGGAATAATTTATTACATTGTATTCATCGTTATAAAGCTGTTAGAAAATAAGTTGTTTGAGAAGTATCATTAATAGTATAATGTTACATAAGTTTTTTAATTATTACGATTTGATGTATCATACTACAAAATATCTTTGTATATTTTAAGTAACGTTCATATTTTTATTTATTATAAAAATATCAAATTTGAAATAACTTCTGTATGAACTCATACGTACATGCAATCTTTGTACATTTTTCTCATGAAAAAGAGAAAAGATTTCTAATTAAAAATAATTGTCTTAAACATTGGAGATTAAAATAATTCTTTTTTTTTATGATACGTTATTATGAATTTGTGCTGCATTTATGTCATGCGGTCGCATTTTTACTTCTACAAAGTATAAGTAAGAATGAGCTATATGTAAGAAATTCCCAAAAAATCACGGCCCGTACGTCACGTGCTGTAAGGACCGTAATCCTCCAAGGTGGTCTTATCCCTGTAACTGTACCTGTCGACAGCGGTCCACCGACGATTGCCCATCGCAGCTACTATTAACGATTTTCCCGTTAGGATAAATACGTGCCAGGCGCCACACAGGATCTTGGCGATTAACGGCCGATTAACCGTGGCGCGCGGTCGTCTCGAGATTTTATGGAAAATATCTGTCGTGGAATTTATATCTCTCTTTTCTTTCTCTCGCTCTTTTTCCCCTCTTTTTCTTGTTGACCGCATTGTGTTATTACTTGCACGCGGTTGTTAACGTGCGCTCGAATCATCGACACAGTATTCCCGTCTTGTTCCTCTGCTTCTATCTATCTGCCACCAATCTATCTGCTTTCCGTTTTCTTCTACTTCTCCAAGTCTGACGAGCCTTCGAATTCCTGCGGCGGTCGTAGCTTTCAAATTAGACACAGAATAGCGGAACTCTTACGATCATATGTTATACGCGTACCGCTTCTTCTACGAAGTCTTGTATATACCGATCATTTCTCTCGCGCGTAGGTCCTTACGAGCGTGGAGTTTATCGCGGTGCTCTTTCTTGCAAATGAATTCTCACTGGTGAATCCCGGATTTGCCAAGCTTATAAGAGTTATATCGGGGTCACACATGCAATTATTCAGTCAATTGCCGGAATTTCCTGGTTAATCTCGATTAACTGTTAATTAATGTTAGGGGAAACGGCCGGAAGCCGGCCGCTTAGCAAGGAGTGTAATATTGAAGGGTCGCATTTATAATGAGTGTAATGCGCATCTAGCTCTTATTCGAAGAGTTAAAAATTTAAGTCATTAACAAATACATCCATTTATCCATGTAATCTTATTCAGTGGAATTAGGATCCACTCATACAAATTTGGATATCATTTTAAGATATGACTAGGACAGAAACGAAAGAAAAAACAAGTAGTACAAAAATTTGTAGATATAATTTTTATCAATATATTGTACATATAAATAATACATATATTGTACATATAAAATATTTCTTATATAACATAAATTATAACATAAATTTAAAAAAATGTAATTTTTCAATTTTAGAATTCTGTAATGTCATCCTTTTACAAGAATTAATGGAAATTAATTAGGACTTTTAATAAGAATTTTAATTAAGCCCCATTCAAGACACTAAATCTCTTTAAAACCCATTCAGTCCGCAAATGTACGTGCTTCACAACTACCTCGGCCGACCGATTAATCCCGCAGAATATCGCGGTCGACCTCAAGTCGTTACTTTTATCACGCCTCGGATCTACGATATTTGATCCACAATGTCGCGGCGCGATTCAGCGCGAGGTAGGAGAAAGAGAGAGAGGAGACGAAGAGGATGGTGTGTCGGATCGGTGGTTTTCCAAGAGGGTTGCGGACGGAGCGACGTGGCTTCGCGCGGCACTTGCAGGTGGTTACACGTCGCCGACACTCGCGGCATGGACTCAGATTCGCGTCGCTCGGTGCCGTTGTCGGTGGTGACGTCGCCGTCGTGGTGGTGCTGGTGCTGGCACTGGTGGTGGTGTTACGGTAGGTTATGCCTCGCATTCCTGCCGAGGTCGACGAACCGAGACGAACCGCCTGTGCATGCCCGCCGCCGCGTTGCTCGCTTCTTGGCCACTGTCCGGCCTGCCTTGCCCTTTCCTTTCCCTTCCCGCCTGTCTTTCTCTCCTTTTCTCTCTCTCTCTCTCTCTTTCTTTTCCCTTTCTTTTCGTTCTTTCGTCTCATACCCACCGACGACTATGGCCATGGCCATGGCGAGCTTCGCGTACCCGCGACAGAGAAATACTTCCTCGTGCCGCTCCTCCCACACTTTTCAGGGCGTTCCCCACGTGTGACGGCGGGACACTTCCGTCTGTTTCTATCCCGCGACGCGAAATCAAGGTTCTCGTGCGTTACGCTTAATTATCCGGCGACAGTCCGCCTTTAGGATCACCGGCAAAGGTCTAATTAAGAGATATGTCGCGTGAGACTGGAACTATGAAGAAACGTACACTCCTACTGCGTCCGCTTTAATAAGCAATTCCGCGGTGTCCTTTTTAGATCTCTAGAAATTCTTTAAACTACTTAATATAGTACAAGTAATTCGTAATTACAGTTTCAGCTTTACATGCGATACTTTAGAATGCATTAAATTTCATCTGTTTACGACATAATGTCGCTCTCATTTCACGATAAAGAGAATTTTCATTTGCGATTGCGAGCATAATTTTGAACTTGTGAAAGTTGCTAGTTTAAATGACTACTTTTCATTACTTTAATATGCACATGTAATGGAAAAGGAAAGTCGATTTTATTGCATCTTCTACTTCTCATATTTCTATCTTGATAACATTTTTTACCAAGATGCAAAAACGAATATCCGGCATCTTTCGTCTTTCTTGGCGATACAACTGCTACATATATCTTTTTCTGGAGAAAGTACATCTTCTATTAACCTTTTTCGTGAAATCTCGCCAATTACATTCTTATCGTTAATTGATCAATTAATAGTCCATAATAATTTTTATATCGTTATTCTTATATTAATTGCATATTTTACAATTATAATCGTATTTTTATATTGCCGTATCTTTTGCTGCGAAAATAATATACGAATTGCAAAACAAGATTTTTTAAAGTTAAAAACGCAAACTAATTTTAGAAATTTGATACTTTTATTATATGATACATTCCTAAAAGTGTCATTCGCAATCATTATTTGGTTAATTATTTTAATTACGCGACAATTCTATAGTAATCGTGGTGTGTTCTGTGTGCCGTCAGTCTGGTATACAGTTTCGACAATCCGATTCGCCCTT
Organism: Tetramorium parvispinum; assembly: GCA_011638315.1. Taxonomy (NCBI): domain Eukaryota; kingdom Metazoa; phylum Arthropoda; class Insecta; order Hymenoptera; family Formicidae; genus Tetramorium; species Tetramorium parvispinum. The sequence continues at coordinate 23,033 of VBVR01000232.1, read as the reverse complement.
TTGTCGGCTCCGGCCTCGACTCGATGCAATTAATTGGACGGCTAAAGGAACGATAAAAGGAAATGCCATTCCCTTTTCCGGACGGAACAAAGAGTTATCTAATGGAGCTTGCGCGCAAAAGAGAGAGAGAGAGAGAGAGAGAGAAAGAGAGAAGAGCCTACGCGCTCTCCCGCCGCAGGCGGAGCGCAATAATTAATTCCGCACGATCGTTTCTCTCAATTGTTATCGGCGTCGGCCGTGGCCGGGTCTCTCTCGTTATTATTTATCGTTTTCATCGTAGTCCCTCGTATGGCCGTATGTGAATCGCAGCCAAGGACGCGAACGCGATAAAACGCGAATTACACGCGTAGAAATCGCCACGGCGATTTGTTTCTATTTATCCGGTATGTTTGTAGAGTGCGAGGGCAGGTACGATGTCGAATTACAGTTGATTGCTATCACTTGTTCGCGGTCGCGGCCGCGCCGATGCCGCGGAGATGTAATGAGAGTTTTATTTATTGTTACAATAACTTATTATAGAATAAATAAGCGTACGCACATATCTGTACAATGCGGGTACGCGAGAAAGAGAGAGAGAGAGAGAGAGAGAGAGAGAGAGAGAGAGAGAGAGAGAGAGAGCAAGTTCTCCCTCACGCACGAGAATTGATCTGCGGGGTTAAGAGGGTAGGACGAACACGATCTTTTTTCCCTTCGCGTGCGTTAAGGAGGGGGTGGGGGGAAATAATTTATCGTTGGGTGTGCGGTGTTTACCCGCTAATAAAATCGTGAAAGTTCAAGCGCAGATGAAGATAAACCGCGCGCGGTGCAAATGCGTGCGGCCTTGGTACTCGCGAGATTTAACTTCTCCTTGGGGTCTAAAGAGGGACGCGCGGAGTTACGTGAAATATTTCCTCGGCTAAATCACGGTTATCGGCGGCGGGACTTGAGAACATTATTACGTGCCTGTAAAAAGCGTCATTACAATCGATCTTAAGTCGCATAAGTCAGAAAGCGCTTGGGAGCTTTGGCAGCGGAGATAATTTTCACGCTGGAAGATCGGAAAGTCCGATAATGGCGGGTGTGTACAAGTTAATCATTCCAAGAGTAATGGAAGAAGATAATTGCACTTATTTAGATGTAACCTAGCTAAATAGGCGCAGTGCACGTGAGAAATTTGTCACGTTGTCAAACTGAAGGAATATTATTATAAAAGCACAAAAGGAGAGAGAAAATAATCTCCGTGTTTATATGCATATATGCACAGTACCACTCCGCATACTCCGAAGGAATAGCAGGAATACAAAGGATGTAAGAGAGTAACCTTTTTACATTTCTATGCAAGCTAATATTCTTTTGTCTATTATCTCTGTCCGCGTTCTCTGCGCGGGAAGATAATGAGCGGTCTGTACGTGCGCCCGTTTCGAATCAATGGCACCCTCGCGGTAAGTGACCGACATTCTCCTCTCCGGCTGCACGGCTCGCACGTGCCGATGGCAGTAACCCCGGAGACAATGATATCCCGACAATGGCACGACGACGAGCTCGTCGCCACATGTAAATGTAACCTTTTGTAAAAGCCCGCGGAGGATGCCCGCCGCCGCGCCGCGAGTGAAAGGTGCGAGGCGCATCTCTTCGATTCCGCCGCGCCAGCTCCGTAGGTCTCTTCTCCTCTCTGCGGATTAGGAAATGTCAGCAGCCAGCGGCTGTTTGCGAAAAGTAGCGCCTTGTGAGACGCCTCATAGCTGATTCGCGCGCGATAACAATGTGATGCAATGCAGAAAAATCTCGGATTCTCTCAGGTACCGTCCGTTGTGCGTCGTTATTCGTCTCGCAAATAGGTCGATGACATGTAAATTATTGTTCGCGCAGAAACACGCACGGCTCGCGAGGATACGCCATTTAATCAAAGAGGTGCTTATTTATACTTTCACTTTGACTTTTATTGGCAGGGATAGAGTCAAAGTTGCAAGAAAATTTCTCAAGTCACGATACATGTAGGTATTAAAGGATATTCGAAAATTAATTTATAATTTTGTCAAGTGTGAAATATTGTGCCATTGATAAAGATCGCAATGAGAAACTTGGTATATTGTATTGTATCATTTTCTTATATCTATTATAATTGAGGCACAAGGATAATGTACGATAATACGTTACAGTACACACGAGAATGTATGAATACACGGTTGTTTGTCTAAATATGCGCAATGATAAATATTGTTTCGGCGAGTTCAAAAAGGGAATCGTCAGCTTAATGCAATTTTATAGGACCGGCAATGGGCATGGCTATATTATCGGGCAGGGGAATCGTTTAAGCGCATTCGCGGCTTTGCGGATATAGGTAGTCATATACACCATGCCGGAGGAGTCAAACAAAACAGGCATTATGTTACTGTCGCCATTTACCGCGCTCTCGCGAACACCCGTGAGTGCAGAGAATAACCTTCGATCCTCCCGCATCCTTCACCGTATTCCGCGAGGTGCGCGCGGGAGAAAATCCTCTTTCGAGCACTCTGACTTCTCGTTATGCGATTCCATTCGACAGCGAACCGTTAATTTAATTCGCGCTTTTCAGTTAATTAATACCAATTACGCGTACGTTGCGGGGGCCGACGCTTGTTCGCGAGCTAGCAGCCGTACATATCCGCACGAGGAACGGACCCTTTTAATCCGCGTAAACACCTAAGAGCTCCGGCGAGGCGTGCTTTAACACGCCGATAAATTAACGACAGACGTGGAATCGGTTGTACGATTAATGATTGCGGGTTAACGATTACGGTATCGCGAACTGCAAAATATTGGCCTAATGGGGCAATCACGATAGCGGAACACATGCGTTGTGCAGTTCTAATTGTTGCGGCGAGGTCAATTTTCAAATCATTGCAAATGTGTTATAAATTATTAGTACAATATGGATACTTAGTTTTTTAAATTTATTAAATATTAAATATTTATTGAAATATGTCAAAATTGTTTAACCTGCAGAGAAGAGAGAGAGAGAATTGAAACTTTATTAATTATATAGAATTATATAAGAATAGGAGACATCAAAATTTTTTAAAAGAAAATAAAATATCAAACTCCACGAGTATAATATTACTGTATTTGATGCATATATTTCGTGCAAAGATAATGACATTGGCTAAATTAAAAAATCTGTGATAGTAAATTATATCGAGAATTATTTTGAAACGATTCTCTTTCCAATTTCAAAGTGCCATGATAAATCTGGATTAAGAGATGCTGTAATAGCACTTCCATCGATTGCTGTTATAATTTTCTCGTAATCTCTGACCAGCTTTCAGAACTTGTTGATTTATGCGGCGAGTTCAGTGAACGCGTTCATCATGTCCTGGTTACAACTGATATGTGTTACTTATGTCACGCATCACGAATGTGGATTATGCTCTTCTTATAAGTTATTTCTCAAGTTGATTTATTTCATCCGCAATCTGTATTCTATGGCACACAGCGTGCAGCGCATCGAAAGATTCTCAAAACTAGGTGCACAATACTTTTTATGTAATATTATCGAACTCTCGCGTTCTTTTATCCGTTAGAAAAAAATTAAAAAGATATAAAAACCTGCATTGGGCATTAATTAATTCTTCTACATAAATTAAAAATGTACATATGACCTAATAGTATTCTAGACACAGTCGCTGAGGAAATTGTAATAATTTGAGAGCGAACAAATCATGGTGTGTGGGATTATTCGCGTGACATCGCGGTCGGGGCCATGTCAGATTTTACGCGGCCCTGGGATAATTTATTTAAAAGTCGTCCGTCTGGTTTCCGCCTCGGCAAGTGTAACGCAATCGTAATTCCCACCTGTAACATCGTGGCCGCTGGATTTGCGTGCTAGCGGACCGGACTGAGACTCGGGACCCGAGTCTGACGAATCCCCCCTGGGACCCGGACAATTAATCGGACCGCCATGAGCCCAAAGGACTGTTATTTTGCGGCATGTAACCGCATTTAAATGAGGTTACGTGTCAGCGTGGCCGCTCAAATTCCTCCCTTCTCGCACCGCGATAAGGGACCTCCATTTTTTTTTCCTCTTTTCTCCGAGCGACTTTTCTTTTCTTGCCAAGCCACTGTCGATATCTCTCTTTCTTACTTTTATCTCCGTATATCTTATCGGACGAAATTATTCTTTCTACCTGTGCGCAGTTTACTTTCGATGTTTATTTTATCATAATTATTTTCATTGCATAGTATAGAGAAGATATCAGTCTTTTGTCATTTTAATGTAAAATAATTGATATTCTTTTAAGTCGACTAATTGATTTTGTCTAATACAAAAGGATGGATATAAAAACTTGAAAGATCTATTTTTGTCTTCAGTATGTTGTAATTATTATAATAATTATTAAATTAAATTATTTAATAATGACACGATATTCCATCAATAATTTTTACGTTGATTATAGTCTTTCTTGTCACATCACTTGTTAATCTAATTTACTATCTAATTTTCTATGTCATCTCTTACAGTACATACTTTCTTTCTCCTTCTCATCTTCGCTCGCATATCGTGAATGTTTCGACCGCGCAGTTCTAACTTATGCAGTCTATAATTTGTCTTTCACTAACAGAGATGAGAAAGCTCGTGATTCGTTTCTCATCTTTTTCTCGCTCTTCCTTCCTCAGTCACATTTGTCATGTTTTCCTTTAGCTCTCGGATTGCCATGAGGTCGAATTTTATCGCACGGCCTTAATTACAGATTTCTATGTCATGCAATCGTGCGCGAAAATTTTTCGTATACGCTTTTCATTACAAGTCGTTAAGTAGCAAAGTAAACATAGCCGTTCTTCCTTCAACTTGTGGTCTTATTTTCTGATATTTATGATGAAACTGTTTTCGATAAAAATATTCGAAAATTGGACATGTATGTATGCATTTATATTAATTTTTTCATTGTTTAATTTTTAAAAATTGAATTATATTCACGATCGGATGCGTAATACTCTTTCATCGCTAAGAAAATTGCACGCAATCGATTTTTTTCTGGAAACTCTGCGATTGTTTTCAGTTGATTGCGATCGTCTTCCTGCTTTTCCGTACACCAAGGCGGCGCCTTCGATTGCTTAGACGCGAACCTTATTTAGCGCGTCGGAGAAATTCCAGGCTTCCTTTTTTTCTTCGGGAACAGCGTCGCGCTGTACTGAGGAATTCGCGTGCGGATTCCACGGGAATACATACGCAAGGAGGAGCCGCTGCGCGATCGTGGACGCGAAAGCTGTGACGGTCCGCCAGAAGATATGGGATGCTCTCGCGCAATATTAACTTTAACCCTTCATAAACCAGAATAGCTTCCGAGTAACATACCGTGCCGTCCGTCCGTATGTCTTGCGCGAAATGTGATGTATGCCCGTGTTTAACCTTTAACTGCTCGCTCGGAAGCTGACAGACTCCGCATTTGTCCGACGTATGCTATTACTTCCTTTTGTAGTTTTGATTTATTAAGAATTGCCTTGACGACTACGTGATTATTTGCGAGATTAAGACGTAAGTTGAGATGTGAGTTTAGATTATTTTTGATGAATACGACAACGTAAATTTTTCTCCAATGGGAGAAAAGAGGGAATTTCGTTATATCGTAAATTTGATAACTGACTCCGATTACGCGCAGTACGATCCAGATTTTAATTTAACTGTTGAGTAAGGTATTTTATTAATGCTGGTTTTCTAGTATGAAAGCAAGAATTGGGCGATACAGAGTTAAGAAACCTGAGCAGCGACAATAAAACCTTTCGTAAAGGTCGAGCCTTGTTACGCTGAAGTAATGTATATCCCAGCGAAATTGTTACTCTGCTCCGAGGCGCAGAGAGCCTCTTTTCATAAAAAATCGCGTACATAAAGAATAAATATTGCGTAGCGTTTTTACGTAGTTTGTTACATAGTAAAGATACGTAGCACCACACACACACACACACACACACAATAATAATAATAAAGCTGGTTACGTATTTCGCAGAATATATTATCAGAATTGGAAGAGAAAATAGTTTATTCTCCGTTTAAACGAGCATTTTTTTGTTAACTGTGTTGCTTAGCATGAAGAAGAGAAAGATTTTAATTTATTTACTTAATGAAAGCGTGTCCCGTTATGACATGAATACGGCGTGGATGTTTCGTAGGCATTAGCAACTTCGAGTATCCCGCTCGTTACTAAATAGTTGCTAGAGAAGATACAAATTATCGATGTACTATTTACGTATGAATTTCAGAGTCCAAACAAAACGTTAAAGCGTTAATTTTAAGATTTCTCATTGCGTCTACTGTATGTTTACGTCGTAGAATCGTCGTTTTCCTTCATTTTATTTATCAGAATATATTACGGAATAGGATAAATGAAGATTCAATTATTATTCAGAAATATATATATTTTTTTTTGGTTTTATGTTAGAAATCGCATAGAATGTTAAAGACAAGAATAATTATCATCTATCGATTGCCGGGAATCCCTGTAAATCCCTCGCGTAACGTGCAAACATGTCGGACGAAGTCGGTTCGAATTTTCGTGGCGAAAGGTCATCTCGTTAGAGGACTCGTATCGCGGATCGTGCAATAATTTATTACGTAACCGCGGCTCCTCGTCGCCGTCTTCGCCGTGATATTCTTACATCCGGGATCTTCGAGAGAGTTCTTTAGCACGTGCGAACATACGTTACGAGATTTGACGTAACGATCGAATCTTTTCTTCATTCCTCCGTTAGTACGAGGCATGAAACAACTGATAGAGCAAATTAAAACTGTAAGCTACACGAAATCGGATATCCGTGTATCATTTTCTTGGGAACGCAACGGAGCGCGAGTTAGACCGCGTATTCTTGTACGGACGAATATTTACTGACGTGTACATATAATTATTATTATCGTGTTAATGGCACATTTTTTCGCGAATTTAGAATCGATTTTCCTTTCATGAAAATTTACGAGACGAAAGTTTACTGTAAAATTTTAATTAGCGAAGTAAGACTCTATTACTTACAATAGAAATCTGAAAAGTTTAAGTGTGCCAATTTTTTTATTATCATAATTTCTCTTTATTTTTACGTAGATTTTTACGTAGATTAATATTCAACATAATAATATTACATGAATGATATTTTATATCTGAGAATATTACATTTTAATTATTACGCTATTCTATATCTAATTTTGATGAATAAATAAATAATGTATGCTATATCTTGGGCGGTATCACTTTTTCTAAAATTAATTGGAGAAACTGTTTCAGGGATTCGCTCTCACGATACTTTCGCGATGACTCGGACTTTTCTCTTTTGATTATCTTTGCGTGCGAGAACGGTGACGTTTCTAGTTTTCGATTTATCGGTGATTTCGTGGAAGACTTTCTTTTAATACACGAAGATAACGAAGATAGGTATCGTGCCTATCGACCTACCGTTGTCGACGATACGCATGTCGTAGGTACGATAGCTCAACACGACTTACATACTTTGCTACTTACTCCGGCGTCCTCCTGTGGAACATCCTGCCCCGATAAGGATCCCTCGTCTCTTTGGCATGCACGTCGGACGGAGATAAGGCCACTTTTCACCGCCGTGGATTGTGGTCGCTAGTTCGATGTTCGTTCCTAAGAACGTCGCAACCTAACGAAGCTAATGTACTCTCTCTTTCTTTCTCTTTTTCTTATTGCTATTTTTATTTTAATAGAGGTGGAGAAACTTGCGGCGACTTTAAATTCGAAACGATTTTCTATCGCGCTCTTCCTTTCTACCAGTCTTGATAATATACCACAACTCGTTCTTACATTAGTTATAATTTAATAAGAAACTTATTAATTTCTGTAGTTAATTTAATTTTGCTCTGATCAAAACATGCACGTTTTGCTATAACTTTAAAAAAGTATATTTTATAGTAGCATTAGAAGTAGATTTCTTTAGAATTTTAAGTATTAAATACCATAATTGAAATATAAAAGAGAATTTCACAATAGTTTCTCAAAATGAAGACATAGATTTCTACGTATCTTGAATTGGCCGACTTAATTATTTTCTTTATCATTGATCCGCGAATTTTATTACCTTTTTATTACTTTTCTGGAATCTGTTGCGCTCTCTCGATTATATTTCATTACAAAGTTTTTGTTTCCGTCAAGTATTTGACGGAAATCGCGAAGGAAATTATTATGCCATTCCGTCCGGTATCGATTTTTCACGTAAAGTATCAGTCGTAAAGAGACGTTGTAGGCGAGTGGTATCTCTCTACAAGCTCGTTACAACGACGAGCAATAATCGAGTCGTACAGCGTTGTCGATCTGCGCGGAACGGTACACTTGACCGCTATCCGGGCTTTCTTTCTCTTTCTGTTACGAACATCGGATAACAGCATCAGGACTCGCGGTCGCAGATTGGCCGGTGGGATAAAGTCAAGAGACCGATGGAGAGAAAAAAAATGATCTCGTAACCATTAAGTGACGCGGATCTTCAACACATTCTCGCTTATTTAAATGACGATTTCCGCGATGACGAGCATTGATCTAGATGCGGATCATAACTGATCTCTTTTTTTTCATCATTATTTAAATGATCGGGTTAATTATGAGGGAGAAATTTTAGGGGAAGAAAAGTCTTCTCAAATCTTGTTCTACCTAGAATTTACAGTTATTATTTAATACATCGTGATGTCTCTTTCTTATTACGAAAGACTCGTTTTCAAGTTATTCGAGTTATAGCTGTAGTATGTAATATGCGGTAATCGCAAACGGTGGCATTTTATTAAAACTCTAACCCGTTCGATTTGTATCCTTACGGAACGTGTCTTGCGACTGGTACGACATTACATTTACGGTTCTTCCAAAACATGGCTGGCCGCCACTCGCGACAGAGCAATCGCGCCGGACTATGCAATCTGCATAAACGGTTTTAGCGGCCCCGACATCAGGGAGCCGAGGGAATTTTATTCAATTAACGGTACCCTCGCATCTCTCGTCGCTGAAAATTTTTTAACACGCCTCCGCTCGATGCTCTACGTTATGGCGTGCGCGATTCGATTTTCTCACACTGTCAGGCCGGGCGTCAAAAAGAAGAAAGAGAGAGAGAGAGAGAAAGAGAGAAACATATCTTTCCTTCGAAAGACGATAAAGAAGGATCGGTAACAAGTCGGAGGTTTGGATTCATAGCGCGCGAAACGAGGTGGTCGTAAATCCGAAGATATTAATCTAATTACGATAACCCCGAGACGATCTTATTCTCAACGGTGCGATAAATCCGGAGTTTCCTTACCACTCCCAGACATCTATATTAATTGCAGTGAATCGCAGATATATACCGCGCATGTATGTACAAGAAATAAAATATCGTAAAAAGCAAATCGCGTCAGCGATACATTATTTCGATTTCTAATCCGCGTGTATATATAGTAGAAATCTACAGAAAGGTACGCTTTGTATGGATGAAATAATATAGAAGTAGTTTTCGATATCATATAGTTCTTAAAAATAGAATTTTTTTGCGGCGGGTATGATATTGGAGAAATCGCTAATAGCTTTTGTGTTTTTAGCAGAAATATTATTAGGTAATAAGAAGAGAACGAATTAAATGGAACTAAAAAATATATTTCTAAACAAAATTAGTTGGGATTCCTTAAAGATATAGAAGTTAGAAGCTTAAGTTTCACTAATTTCAATTAATATTTTTTATTGAGATACTTGTGTATCAATACCATGAATATTAGCACATTTTTACAATTTTTTATAATTTCTATATAATCTTTTGGATTGTTTGATCAACAAAGTTGCAATTTATTTTTTAATTTAATCTATATTCATAATTCCGTACATCGCCAGCGATTTATTAAATTTTCTACAATTTCGAAATAATGTTCAAATATATATGGAAATATTTCTGAGTGGAAAGAGAGCGAGTACTCTCTTTCCGTTATGAGCCTATAATTGGTATTGCGTCGTGGATAATCGCAATGGCCTCTCGCAGTCTCTTTCGCCCATGGCCGCGATTTGCAGGAAGCGGCTCGATCGCGGGGTATAGACGCAAGTTGCGCAAGTCAGCACCAGGAAGCTGTCGACGCCAGTCAGGGCCGTGATAGAGGCGGGGATAAATGTGTCTGTGCACGTACGGCCCTCGTTTTCCTTCGTGTGCTTTGGCCTTGTCACTAGTCGCCGGGCAGCTGGATTCCTCTCTGCATCCTACTTCTTCTCTCATCGTTGCTTCTTCGTCATCTTTTCTCTTGTAATGAGAATATGATAGAAAGAGGAAGGGAAAGAAAGAGAGAAACTGCGAAAGAGGCTATACTAAGAAAAGGAAGGAAGTAAAGACGTTGACGTCTACTCTGGGTTCTAAGCACAGATTGTAATATTATTATGAGATTATGAGACCACGCATAAAGAATAAAATTTCAATCTAATTCGCTTTAAAAGTCGAATATTTATAATTGAAAATTTACAAATCTAATATCCACTTTGAAAAGACAAGAGTTTTTGTCCTTTTTATATCGTATCTTGCATTCAAATAAGTAATTAATTAAAATTCGATTGTAATAACTTTAATTTCTGGTGTGTTGGTGTTGATGGTCGATGAAGAAATGAACTTTTTAATGATAAAAAAGTACATTCTATACGTAATTATATGTTGAGTTTATAATTAGTATGAATACGTTTCCTTTAACATCATTCACATTCCGGAAGTTTTCTGGGCGCTGCTTCTGAGCGCCGACGGATATCTAGATCTCCCGGTTCTACCTGGGATTGCAGCAGCCTCAATGATTTGTTCGCCGACGGGGTTACTTTGGCGGGGCTCGACCCCTCTCGGTCGAAGATTAGCATTGCCGCTTAGATTTTTTCAGCACGGGAAAATACGGCCGCGCGATAAATAAGCGATTAAGCGATTCGCCCGTCCGCCCTGGCTCTCGGACGCTACGCCTGTTGCGCTAGTTTATTTAGATTCTACACGGTCTGGATAGTGCGAAACCTCGTACCGAACTAACGTCGTTCCCACGACCGCGATTATCAAACCTTTTCGTAAACAAAACTCGCCCGATTTTCGTGACTCGCTCTCGTGAAAAGTAGCTCGCTCCAAAAGAGGCTAAAATTTATAATATCGAATAATCGATGTCGAGCAAAACATATCTCTAGTCTATTAAATAATTTTAATTTCTCGCTTTCTGTGTGTTGGTGTTGATTGTTGTTGATCGATGTTTGAAAAATCGTTCTGTTGTAACCGATCGTATTTATAAGCGCATTATGCACATCTGTTCACGACACTTTGGTATTTTTTCAGGATGTGAATTTATTTCGTTCTTCATTTATCACATGACGATTTTTGAAACGAGATTAACTTATTCGAGAGCACAGCTCTGTTTTTCTCATTTTACCTATACATCTTTCTCGTGCGTGCGTGAAACGCATAGCGTTTAACATTGTAGACCACGTTATTTATAACGGTACAGTGTCACGAAGTTTATGGCAGGGTGCAAATTACGACGCAAAGTCTCTTTTTTCTCTCCTTCTTCGATCGCCTTCGTTCCGGGCTCGTAAATCTGACGTATCGGGCGCAGATAAATTATGAAGTGACTGGAAGGTTAGTGCCACGTGGGTGGAAAGTCGCCTTGGCGAAATTCCGATTTGTGTTCATGTTGGAGAAAAGTATGAGACAGAAAGAAAGAGAAAGAAGAAGAAGAAGAAGGAGCAAAGGATGGCTCGAGGATTTCTTCCGTTCGAGTTATAGAGAAACATAGGGCACTCACTTTTCTCACGGTCGCGAGATCTCGCGTTTCAGGGCTGCTCTGTTTCGCGAATACACGCACGTTGTTGGCGTGTTTTTCGACGCAATTTGATTCGCCTTCAAGCGTACGCCTTAGCCTCAAGGAGATTTAATTATGGTTAAAATTTTTCGTCTTGATCATTATTACATGAGCAAATATTAAATCTTAAATTAAGAAAAATGTATTCAAATAATATAATTTTACATTATATTTTTTATTATATATGACTTAAACTGTACATTTGTAAGTCTTTATAGTTTTATTTATTGTATAATTTTTGTATAAAAATTGTATAAAAATATTGTATAAAAATATTATTATTTAACATACAAACATTCCATTACCACACATTACCAATATCAATTCATTATAAATTTTCTGAAACAGAAATTAATCCGATTAATTTAATATGCTAAAACCGTAGAATTTATATTGGTATTTTATTTTCTTTGAAGAAATTTTAACAACTTATTCGCATATAATTCTATAATTTTTATTATTAATTAATATTTACTCATTATAATTACTTAGTTCTTCCAAACAGATTAGATAATTTTTAATATATTTTAAACAACATATACTTAATGCTTAATAAATTTAAAAAGAGATAAGGCCATTCTGATATTGATAAAATATTTCCATTACTTTCAACATTGATTCTATTATAGTAATTAGAATTGTACATACAGTTGTACGATATCATTTGTCTTTAGATTTGCTTAAGAACGGGAACCAAACACCGATTGCGATCGTATCGTGATTTAATCCAGGAATGCGAAGAAAAACGAACGGTAGTAGCATCAATGTTCGATTCTTCCTGCGGGCGTGGCCGGTCGTATGGTCGCGAGCTGACGAATTACCGCGGCGCATGGTTGGCAGAGCATGAAGGCAAAAATCAACCGGGTTTCATGTCGGGGCGAGACGTTCATCATCGTTCTCTCGCCTTGGGTGACTCCGTCGAGTATACGGGCGCGCGCGAAAAGCGGTGACCCGCAACGTGCATCCTCGTCGTTTCGCTTGACATAAGCAGATTCGTATCTCTCTGTTTTTCTTTCTTTCTCTCTCTCTCTCTCTCTCGTTTACAACACAACTTGGAAACATAACCAGAGTTGTATCTCGCACCTTGCGGAAACGTTCCTGCACGCTGTTAAATGTTGATCAACCAGCAATATATCGATAGGATCGCGCCGGTAGAATTATCTCTTTTTTTTTCGTCGAAGAACATTATCGATCTTTCTCTTCTCTCGAGTCTTAACACTTCCACTATAGAGGTATTTAGGCGCGGCCGTGTAAATTATCACATCAAGATTCACAATGGACATTTCGCTAGTACATTAGAATTAAAAGTTAAGTAGAAAAATGCGATAATGGGTATATGAATGAGAAGAGTGAAGCGCATTTCTCGTGAAGAAAAAGTGCACCGTTATTCTGATGCGCTAGATTCCTTATCTGAAATCGTCATTCGTCGATACGAAACGCAGTGGTCACTTTCATCAAGGTCAGGTGAATTTCTCTTTTTCTCTCCGCGCAATTGCTGATAACGAACGACAACGGGCCGCGTAGAACGAGTGATGTCGACCGAAACGATCGATCGTTTTTGCCGCGGCTTATCGTCACGTCGCGCGATGTACCAGAACTGATTTCTCCGGTTGAATCCACTGGATCACCTCCCCCCTCCCTCCCCCGAGACCTTTCTCCCGCATCTGAAAAAGGAACAACGCTCGATGTCATGCAATTCGCGACGAATTATAAAATTTATATATATATATACACATATATAATTAAATATTAACCCATATCTGCATGCAATCGTGAATATTTCTGCTCTCGTAAATTAAGCAAATTTTATACTGCTCCCAGTTCATGTGGCGTCATTACGGTTTCGCGTATTTGGGGCATGCCAATTAGCCGGACAAACCGCTCGAACAAAACGATCGTTCTTCGTCGTCTTCGTTGACAATCGCGCGACAGTACTTCGACTTTCACTCCACCGACTACCGCGACCGCCATTATGTACTTTCCCCCGATACACCTGTCTAATGTTCGATAATTAAATGAACCACGTGTCATATCATGCCGCCGGACATTGTTGACTCGTTTAATTGACAGCAACGTGGCTGCTGAACTGTCTAAATTACGATGGAAAGCTATAACGAGACTTCGGCGACGGCACGGATTGTATCGCGAGTACGTAGATAAATGAGGTTTACTAATTGCGAGCCTGGTTAGCTGATAATATTAACGTAAGCGACTAATAATTATATTCGAATTAATCATTTTCGCCATTAATGCATGAACGGTTTGCGCTTTAACGAAGCTCGTTAGAATGTGGAACAAAAAGAACGAAGATTATAAAATTTCGGTTGTAAAAGGTTATAAAATTAAAATGACGATTAATGACTTTAATAATATTTATAATTGAGTATTTATAATTATCGATGAATGATTAATAGAAACTTAATTGGAAGTCCGTTTAGCGATGTTGAAATGATTTCCAGTTATTTATGGTCACTTTTGGAACTACGTTGCCTGCGACATGTGAAACATATAAACTTCTTACTTCTAGTCGGCGAAAGGAATTTATTCGTGTGAAAATATTAGTCACGCTATTGCGAGCATGACTGTTTATTATTATTATTAGCTTGTTTCGTTTCGAGTGGCTGAAGATTAAATGGTATTCCCGGAGAATGCTCCACAATCCGGATACCCTGACTACATCATAACTTTGCCAAGCATCAAGAAATGCGTCGAAGTCATTGAAAAGCAGTGGTGCATCTGATCGTAGATCATTTAATCGATAACTATAAATTCCTTCAAAGAAATCGTAGCGAAATGTATTTGCTATGTAAAGATATCCAATCCAATGAAAAGTAATAATAATTATTGATTGAATCTGCGAGTAAGACGAGAATGTTTCAGGATCAATAAATTTTCTCTAAAATCAAGTATGATGCATTCTACGAGAAAAAGATATAGAAAGAATTATTTAACTATGTACTAATTTAATTTATATAGCTTTAATTTATGTATATTATTATTTTTCTGCATTTGCAATTATAATGACAGCTCTTCCAATTAATTCTCATTAATTAGAATAAAAAATATAATATTACTTATGCGTGATTTCTAGCGTTGTCATTCTATGTTGTTATTCATTTGAATAGAAAGATGTAGCATGTCGAGAACATTGATAGTTACCGTGTATCGGGACGTACTACGAATCCTTAGAAAAGATCTGTTATATTTCCTTCGCGGCCGCGGTATTCAGAGCGGGCGGGGTCGAGAAATAGGATCGGCCAAATCGCGGATTCTGTCGATAGGCGATCACCAAGAGAATAGCATCAGGTCACGTTACCGTTGTGGTCGGGGATCAATGGTCGGTCCCTTCGGCAACCTCAGCAACGACGGTATCCGCATGTTAGGTAGCACGCTAGCATGCTAGCGGCCACGCCGACAGGGTCGTGAGTCGAAACACGAATAGCGAGCCGACGACGAAGATACCAAGTCCGATCGGTAGGTGACCAGGAAGTCGTAAGAGGGAAATCGAGACATTCCGTACCGAATTATACACGGGGTTCGTCACGAACATCCCGCAGCAATCTTCTAGATTTATGTGTGTATGTAGAGCGTAAAAAAATCGTATCATCCTTTTCTCTTGCTTGCTGAATAGAAAACTTTGAGATATTTGACAAATGCATCTATTATACGTGAGGCTTTCTTTTGAGTTTTTTATTTTGTTGATGAGTAAAAATATTTAGTAAATAATTGTTTTGCAAGATGGATAACAAACGATTATTTAATCATTTTTAACTGTACCATAATGATTTAATGCAATTAATTATATGAGTCGGACGTACTAAAGGATTAAGTATCGCGAAAATGAAAAAATGCATATGTAATAATTCGCGATAGCTCGATTGATACAAACGCAGAGATCCATCGTTCGAAGTCGCGATTCCACGGGATACGGCTAAATGTCGAGGTACAGTGGCGGCGTCGTACAATATAACGTGAGAAATCGCAAATGATTTTTATATTCGCGAATATTCAAAGTCAGCTTGGAAGAACATACATGATCTTCGTGACTGGCAGACTGATTATGTTGGAAACATCCAGCTCGCAAAAATACAAAATTCGCATTTCTAGCAATAATCGCGTTTAGTCTTATCGATGTTGTTAGCAGAAGAGTACAACATATTCTGTAATACATGTAGGCATGTATGTACATGTTAAATCATTTAAAACATTTTTTATTTTTAGAATTATTTATTAGGCCAAACCCGAAGTTAGTGCAATAACGGGTTGACCTGTGGCAAGGTCGGAGCAAGCCCCAGACACTCGCCTCGTTACAAAAAACAGTTTAATATTCTGAGTCCCCTATGGGGACTGTATCAGATATTAAGCTGATAAGAACAGATACTACACATTTGATCTTAGCTCAGAGAGCCGAGAAGCGATAGTAGTACCGCTGTCTGAGGGCTTTATATACAGTTCCTGGACGAAACTTGAGTACGAGAAAAATAAGACGTAAGAAAATACGCCGCGTAGTGGTGAGCACAGAAAGCTTTTCCGTTTCGACCATTCCTTTCTCAAGTTAGAGCACGTGGTTAGAGCTATAAGCTTACATTATATTGAAATGTTCGTATATCTGTGAAAAAATTAATTTAATTCTAAAATGTAAATCTACCGTTGCTAAATAATTTTTACATATTGTATCACGTTTTAATTATTCTATAAAAATTATTCTATAAATCTACCTTCTAAAAATTTGTTTATCATATTAATCAATATGTTTAATAAAATAATAATTAATAATATATTAATATGTTTAATATTTTATATTAAAATTCCCAATTTTTAATTAACTCTATTATTTTTATAACATATGATTCCTATTCATTCTATTTAGAAGATATATTTCGAAGATTCTAATTATATTGCAATACAATTATTATAAATTATTTTCAACGGAAGCCAAGTTTAGAAATTTTGATAATTATTTTGGTTGATTGAATCAGAAAGGCCCGAATTCATTTGCAATATTAATAGCCGCCCGTATACCTGAAAGAGAGAAATGCGGTAGGTCAGGATTATGCGGGTTCCTCGATGTACAAATTATGACATGCTTTCTAAAAAAATATTTAATATTTTGCAAAGATCTTGAGATTCTTTGATTATGGAATAAAGTAAAATCTATGTGCAGTTCGAAATATATTTACAGTTAGTTGTACTATTGCAATTAATTTGCGATGACAACATCTTTGATATGACAAGGCGTAACAGTAATATTCAACAGATGTGCTATATAATAGTTAAATAATAGTGCTTAAGCAAAAAAATAAAAGCTACATCGTTACGAAACCTTAGTCAGTTTTGAAATCTTGCAAACAAAATGAGCAAAATGAAATTCATGAACGATGATACTGTAATCGAATATCCAAGTCCAGAGGCAAGACCCGAGAGTCTATTGATATGCTTAAAAAAAAAACCTATCGATTCTTAGGACACGCGTTGCAGGAGGAAGAGATTACGAGTATCAGCTAGGAGAGTTCCGTGCTTTCTCTCCGTCGTACTGTCTCAATCCTCTCGCGCATTGTGTGTTCGTGCCTCGCTCCTTCTTCTTCCTCTTCCTTCGTGAGAGATCTTCCCACGCACGTGCCGGAGTCTACGTACGGCTGGTCCACGGGGCCCCCTGGTGAATAATTACCAGATGAAGATACCGCCGCCTCGTGTAGGCTGATATCTGCTCTTCCTCGGCCGTCTCGTCCGGCGATTTTGCAACGGTACCTATGCGCCTATTCTACATGACGACGACGACAACGACGACGTTTTGTCCGCTCGCGGACAAAAGCAACACCATGCTTTTGTCCGGGATTTGGATTTGGCTGCGTCACGCTATAGCATCGAAATTGGTTCCTGGTACCACATAAACCTGGATTCGTATTATGTACTCAAATAACACGTTTTTCATACATTCTCTGTCGTGTTCCACATGAATCAATGACAGCAATGTGTACATTACAATTACGTCTTTCAAAGTTTCTTCTCTGAAATCTTGTCGTTTACACTTGAATAGCTCTATTTAGAGATTCAATAGGTCTACGCATTATGGTGAAAATAAAGTAAATTACGAAAGAAACATGAGTAATTTTCGAATAAAATTAATTCTAATGGTTTTAGTACATATTTTATTATACCTCTTTTTCAGGAAGTATAATACATTAGAATACTTACATGAAGACACATTTTCTATGCAAAATAAATAATTTTAAATATATTTTTTTCTGGAAATATTAAAAGAAATCTATTTCCATGCATTTGAACTCATTAATTACGTTAAAATGTATTTTTATCGAGAGAAAAAATGTTTATTAATTATTTGATTAGTATCTGTTAATTTTACGTGATTAATTTTACACGAGTCTCATACATAAGTTGAGCGGTTCTGCTTTGCTCGTCGTATATTTTTCTGCTTAGGTGCATAGTTGGATTGTGAAACGGTGTTTTCTGTGTCAATGCGTTCGCCTGCGGGACATCGTGCCCATCACTATGGTAGACAACGAGGTTAATCGATATGGCCGGTATCGCATAACTGTGCATGCGGTCGGACGTAAACTTTACACGTTGTGTGCATTTGCATACAATCGTATAGCGTGTAAAGTTCTCGCTCTATAAACGTCGCGATTCTTTCGAAGTGCGCCCATCAAATTCGCGGCTGTTGCCACGTACGTAACGAATCCCGAAGAGTATTTCCGTCGTGTAATGCGCGGTGAAAGCGACGGCTTTTATTAGCCGCAAAGGATTTGCATGAAAACAATGCCCGAGAGATACGTCGTGTGCGTCCATTTGCGCACTACGCAAACGAAGAAATTTTTCTAGGAGAAATTTGAAGATCAAATTTTTAAGATAAGCTCGAAACGGCATGTAAATTTTAACACGAAAGTGCGAAATAGCCTCGAAAAGCGTTCGATGCAGCGCGAGGAGGTTTTCGCGGCGTCGCGTCGTTCGCAGCTCGTGGCAACGAAAGAGAAATCGTGACGATCCGCTGCCGGCTGCTGCGCTCGTTGGCTACGCTTTTTCTTTCTTTTTCTTCTCCGCCGACTTTGTTTCTAATTAACGGCTGCCGCGTGCTAATTGTCCAGCTGACGTGGCGGGAGGCCTTAGAGATTCTTTAAGGTGAATCAAAGGTTCAGCCTTGAGCCGTGCGAAATTGTTTTCTCCCGGCGTAGGATGCGCCTTTCTGCGTAAATTGCAAGGTACTCCTTGGAAAGTTCTATCGATGTTTTTCCTTTCGCTATCGCAATCTTGTTACTTGTAAAATAATTACGGCAATTGTGATAATTCAAATAATATAATTAGAGAGATTTGACTATGTATATTTAATTGTAGCGCGTTAAGTGCTAATTATTATTAGTAATTATTTACGGTATATAATTAAATCTCTTGTTACTTTTTATTCTAATGATAACAATTATTGAAGATTCATTATATTAACATTGCTATTTCACAAAGTCTAAATATTAGATACTTAATTATAAACTGGAAAATATAATATTTAACCATTTTCTTTATTTTTAAATAGTAGATCTTATAAATAATGGACCTTATATATATTTCTTCTAACAGTCGACATCATTTTTTTGTTGCAGAGATGGCAGAGGAGGTGGTTTGTTCTCTACGATGACGGGGAGTTGACATATTCCGTCGACGAGCACGTGAGTGAAACTTGTAATTTGATATTGGAGACGAATTTGTCAGATCAAATCCTCTTTTTCACCCATTATCTGTCTTTTACTACGCGTGAAAAAGCCGATTTACCGCCATGAAATCCATTTATCGTATTGATATGGATTCCTATTTTGTTTGTTTTATTTTTAATAATGCAATTTGTGATAGAAGTTCTTATATTTTTTATATTGCGGCTATTAAATCCCTTATCTTACTCAACAATTTTAAATAAAACTGAAAAACTTTCTTTATGAAAAATATCTTTAATTGGACAGTCATGGTAATTAACGCAAAACATTTTTTGCACAACATCTGCCCAGCGTTTAATCCGCGTTTTTTAAAATAGTGAATTAAGTCTGACGTTCGACAAATCATTCTTACGGTGTCATCGACATACGTATCGTTGAAGACGAACGAGAGAGAGGGAGAAAGAGAAAGAGAAGATTAAGTTATCGCATTATATCACAGATAACGGAACAGTACGAAAATATGGCAGGCGCATGAGTTCGAGTATCGCGAATTGTCAGAATCGTGTGTTACGCCGGGCAGTGAATCAAGATCTGATAGGTGGCTTTCTCGGAGGCTGCGTGCACGCGGCGGAGTGCATGTACCGGGAGGTCGTAGCCGATTGTGTACTCTACGGCGGCCTGTCGTGCACGCATCAGTCGGCCACTACCTATCGACATCGCATCGGCAACGTCTCGTAGCGCGCAGCGGCGTCTCGTACACACATACAGAACATTCATTGCTATAAATGACCCCGACACCGGTACATCTCGAGTTTCCGCTTCCTGGTGTCGATGCGGACGCGGAAATTCTTTCAACCCGTCAGAATTGATTTACGCACGAACGGGCGCCAGAATAGAATTCATTACTGTCCCTCAGACCGTCGTTTGCTTGATGGCAGCGTCTCGAAAGCGGATTGAGATTGACGTGGCTGTGATCCGTCGATCGTAAATATACTTTTCCTGTCCTCTCAGCAATCGATACCTCGGTGTACAAAACCGTCGCAGCCTTTCTCCAATTTTCTCTGAGAGGGTGTTTTTTGAATTTTTTTTTCGATAGTGTAGCAAAATGTCTTCCGACGTATGATAATAAATCTTGTAATGAATTTCTTTCTTTTTAAATAATTAGTGGCATGAAGAGAATACGATAGCATTCTCATCAGGGCAGTTGCCAGTTATTCGTTTTTTTAACGTTTCAATTGATTTCGCGTTTATGGATCAGCCGGTGCAGCATCTTGAGAAGCAGTTTCCACTTTTGATTAATGTGTAAACTTATCTCGTTCTTACTCGACGGCTCGCCGCCGTAAAATAGAAAAAAGCAAGGGGGGAGAAGGGAGTTATATATTGGATCCGCGCGCATAAATTGAACAGAATTGCCGTCAGCCTTGAAGTGTCCTTTATCCTTTATTTAAATCACTCCCGTGAAAGAGCGATTGTGGAGATGGCACACGGGCCGCGCACTAAGGTCTTTGTAGACGCTCATCCACTCCTCTCCGCGGCCGGCGTGCCCGCCTGGCCATCCTCGAACCCAGATTAATGATCCGGTCTGGAGGCTTAAGAGGGCCATTCGTTTGGAGAATAATCTCGGCCGAAAAATGCGAAAAGATAATAACCGGTATACGCGGACGGTGGACGCGACCGTGTATCTACCCCTGGTGTGTGACTGCACCGAACACAGAACAGAAGTCGTTCTGGTCGTCCTTGGCGCGGGAATGAGAAATTAGGCTAACGGGTCGAAATAAGTCAGTCGAAAGCAGCCCCGCGAGACACGCCGTATTTCCGTCGCCGTCGAGTCATAATCTCAGCGACGGCTTCGCTATGCTCCGTCTCGTTATACGATTCTCCTCCGAGTCTCTCTCTCTTTCTCCCCCGAGGACGATCGTGGAAGACTTACTCCGGCCGCGAACCCGACGTCCGTAAATTAGATTCCCGGAACTTTGTAAGGAACAGTCGGAATGCTCGGACAAACAAGTATCGCGTGGTACTTATTGCGGCAAGTTAGAGCTTCTTTTGCCTTTACGGCCTGTTTCAAATGGAGTTGGAACTGGAAGTAATTATTTTTATGTTGCTACAAAGTACTAGCTGCTTATTTTTTTCCAACGACATTAATCGTATATTAATTATTACGAACAACTATACAGCGTGTAATTTGGAATTCTTTTTGACATTTATCGCTTAATTTGTAAGCAAGCTCGTGAGGTTTTGATCTAACTGTGCATATGCAGGACATTTGCATATCGGAGAGTCATATTTTTAAATTCGACAGCGCGAGATTAAGGTTTGCTTTTTCGTGCGCTACGTAGTGCTTCTTTGGCCGATGATTTTCAAGCGATCATCGTGGCGACCTTGTGGCGATTAAGAGATTGCAGCTAACATTCCGTGAATAATCGGCGGTGTGGCGACTCCGCCGTTGCATTTAGCAACGATACATCATCATCGGCCGGCTATCGGCCGAAATTATGGCCGCCATTAATTTGCGACTCACGACTTTGTATCGCGCGCGTAGGGGTAGGGCCGTAGGGAGGAACGTAGCCGCGAACGAGCCGACGATGGTCTTTTTCTGCCGATCTGTAATTTGTTCTGTCATGAATCGTCGGCGGCGGCGGTGCCCGGCGCGGTCGTGGGAGATCCCGCGGAAGACCGATTGCTTTCGAAACAAAGCCTGCTCTTACCTGTCTTCGGTATACGGCCGACGAATGGGGCGCGCGAGTAAAACAGGCATTACGCCTCCATCCCGCGCGGAATTGAATCCGGGGAGAGCCGACCGCGCCGCGCCGCGCCACTCTGCTCCGCTCCGCTCCGCGCCACGCCGCGTCGCGGGGTTAAAAATAATGGATGCTGCAGTCTCTCTCTCTCTCTCTCTCTCTCCCTTCGGCAGAATAACCGGCGGTAATTGCCCTTAGGATAAGACCCCGTCGGCGGCAAATCAACAGGCCACGTAAATGAAGGAGTCGTATTCTTGCTTAAAGCCCTCGAGTTATCCCCGACGGATCGCGCGTATCTCGTTTCCCCCCTCGTTTCCATCTCGCAGAAATTCTCGCGCAGAAATCGAAGCGCGCGTTCGCGCGGATAAATCATTCTCGGCGCGTTTTCGAGATCTAACTTTCGCGGCCGACGAAATTAAAAATAGATTGTATCTCTCTCACGGCGCACGCTTGTATATCTGCACGCACGTACGCGGACGCGGTGTGCGTGACTTTTCAAACGAGCCGTTTATCCCCGCGAAATCGTCTCGGTAACGAGTAGCATTCTCGACATGCTCTCTCGAGAGTCGCGCAGGCCGCTCTTATTTCGCCGGTCGGCCGGCCGGCCGACCGTGTGGCTAATTCGTTTAATTACACCGGCGTAAATCAGCCACTCTCTCGCTCGTAATCGGCCACAGCCATCGGATTCTCGAATTATTCGCGAGCCGGGCCCGCCGATTCGCCTTCTCTCCTTCGGTACGAAAGTGAAATGGACTTTCGCGGGGTTACGGTCGACAGGGAGAGGATTATTAATGGCGTATCAGGATCAGGATCGGAAGATCCAATTTTCTGATCGCCTCGGCGATCCCGTCCTTGGAAATCGAC
>VBVR01000231.1:25276-62998 GCA_011638315.1 Tetramorium parvispinum | reverse complement strand
ATTTAGAATTAGATATTTTTACTTAAATTAACTAAAAATATCTAATTCTAAATAAATATGTGATTATATTAAGTAAATAAACCATTGGTGCTATGTAAATAAATATTTTCTTGGATCTAACTATTTTTTTTCAGTGTATAAACTAATAAAATCTAAGATATTTAAATGAAAAGAACAAATTGAGCTTGAAGTATTTCTTACCATTCTTTCCTTTCCGCAAGAAAGTTATATATGATAAGAATGGGATGAGATAATAAAAACGTGCCAATGTTCACATACTTCGTCATTTCTCTGAACAACAACCGGAACACGTGAAACAATTAAGATAATATTAATCACCGGAAAAGTAACACGCCGATAATCACGAAATACGAACGAGAAAGTTCGTATGAGCCATAAATCATTACGCGAGGGCGTAATAGCCTTCTGTTTATTTTCAATTTTCGCGATCCCACTCGTGAGCGATGTTGAACCAACAATTCGGTTAAACGACCGCGAACGATAATCTGCGGCGCGATAAAGCGCTTGTAACGTCGCGCAATAAAATCGCAATCACCCGCGATCGCCCCGACACGATGAATTAACCACATGCTATCCCTATTTGTAGCGCACTCGTCGACATATCAGCGCAACGATTAATTATGCATGTGGCGCTATTACGCCACGAGTGCGACCGGTGGCGAGCGGAGCGGGCGAGCGAGCGAGCGAGTCTCTCGCGTTTGAGGTGAGCGCTCGCGGATTTGCCACAAATTGGGCCGGCAGGTAGTTAACGCCGCTCGTTGATGGGAAGCACCTTAATCGTGATTACTGGCGTACGCTCGCCGGTTAACTGCGCCACGACGTGATACTCGAAAGAATTGGCGTGTTGGTGGGTCGTGGGTGCGAGAGCGGAGGGACGAAATTACACGGCTTGCGAGTAATTAGTTTCGTGCGTACATTGCCATATCGTTGCGCGGCACTTACTTCGATCTCTCTGATATATCTTAAAATGCGGAACATCCAACGAAAGCTCACGCGTGTTATCTGGAATCAAGCATTATTTTACATGATAGAGATGTGGTAATGTATACGTATATATATTTAAATATATATATATATTTAAATGTTATCACACTGTGTGCAATATTAATATGTGTGTTAATTTCACGAGATAAACTACAGGACTTTGTTTTAGTACCTTATTATTTTTTATTACTCATGCTTACAACGCGTTGATTAAATATTATGGCATACTTACTGGTATTTACTAAACGTTTCGTATACGTCGGGATTAGATAACTATTACATCGTCATTTAATATTTAAAAGACAGGTTGATGACGTTAATAATTATTTTACAAACATTATTTTACATGATAGAGCTATGTGGTAAATGTACGACATAACACGTTGGAGATGCATAAGATTATCGATTATCGTTATATACATATGATTTGTAAGATTTAGACTAGAGTTGAGATATAATATCAGATTAGAAGACGCGAGGGTTGACTGAGAGACCCACGTGGAAATCGCTGAAGTCGACAACGAGGTGGTTACAAAACGTCGGCCGCGTAAGCGATAGAGGAGGGCTCCCCTTGCCGTTCCTTCAATTCAATTGAATTCTATTCCGGCGTGCAGTTGATATCATTGAGGTCGCCACTTAAATCTTCATTGTCGTCCGTCGCTTATTGTTTCACCCTTCGGGTACCGGGGCGTACGTACATATACGTACGTTTCTCTTTCACATCCGTACCCGCACCTCTAACCGGCCTGAAGGAGAGCGGACTCGAGGGTCCGTCGCAGGGCATCGACAGCGAAATAGTAGCGGATACTTAAACGATGCCATTTCTCAATGGAGAGTATTATCGTGCTCATAAAGCGCATTGCATGCACAAACTTGTTTGCGCGGTCAAATTTTTACAACGCGTCGCGTTATACCGTCAAGAGTGTTGATGGGAGCGATAATATCGTTATATGATTACAATAATTATTTCAAAATTAAATAGAGTAAGAGAAAAGAAATAAAATTCAATTATAAAACAGAAGAACATTCCTTCGCAAATTATATCATTACAAGATATTATTTTTTAATAAACTCTTTTACTTTAAGCGTCACACGAGAATACAACTGTTTGTTATTAATGATACATTAGTATCTACGCTCCCACATCAGAAAATGGGCCTGCCAATCTTGAAACTTATAATCCAAACTTAAATTGCTCATGTATCTTAAGTGTACAAACGAGGAAGTCGTGCAGGAGCATTGTCAGCGACTAATGATCTTAAAGGTCGACGCCATAATTGGGAGCAGAGTAAGGAGGACAACGCGGAAAGACGAGATTAGAAGAAAAGGGAACGGCGAATGGGAAGAGGAAGAAACGGGGCGGCCCGTCGGCGTTCCCATGTGTTACCACGAGGTCGATCAGCCCGGTTTGTTCGAGCGAGCATGTGGGCCAACAATGCCCACTTCGGGAGAGCGACCGCGACGCACTTCACTCGTCCATTATATTTTGTACACGTTTTCATGCGGCCGCCGCGGCTGTGCCACGGGGGTATTCCTCGTCGCAGCGCTGTCGACAGCATCGAAGGGTGCTTCACCGGCCGCGCGGTTGAAAGACGCTCAAGTGCACTCGTGGAAATTCGCAACGTGGCAAGTAGCGTTGAGTCGCGCAACATAGGACCCTACCTGTGCCTTATCGGCGACGAAGTCGGAATTCAAGTTCCCTCAACGGAAGTTTGACGACGAAATCTACACGCGATTGGTTCGGCCCTAGGCTTCTGAGAGCGTGGGTCGTTTCTTAGATTCAGCGAAAACATTGTACATGATTTGCAAACTATCAATTCTTACTTCTAAACTATTATAACTCATTTGTTGTAATATTGAGAAATTGCACGGAAGTTTTGTAAGCAATGAAAAATATTAAGTATCTCTTGTCTCTCTTATTCATCATCTGTTTTGTTTGAGTGAATATACACATCTTGTTCTTTTCCTTGTTCTGTCATATTGATGTCAACAAGCTAATTATTAATAAACACTCATAAATATCTATTAGCACCCGCAGAAAGTCAGTAATACCTATAATTATAAACGGACACAATAACAAGTGTTGCTACAATTGCTAATGTAATTGTATCTTCAATAAGTCACTAATACCTGTAGAAATAATAATTATTACGCATGTATTGCTTGATAGAATCTTAAATCTTTTGTATACAGTTGCATTGATTGTCAATGTATATTAAGCACTTGAGAAATCTCGCAACTCCTACGGCTGTCACATGATGTTATTTCACATTATTATCATCGAAACCCGATCGCTATCTTTCCACTTCAACCGCAATAGCATCATTAATTTTCATTATCCGTGTCCTCTTTGTTTAGAACATTACTACTCGTAAATGCATTCATACATATGATATATAATACTAATTAATATCAAATTCCTATTTGCCAATAATCATGTATGTGTGTATGTGTGTGTCATTATATAAGTAAATTCTTTCTTGATAAAAAAACATAATAAAGATTAATCCCTGTAATGTACGTACAATGTAGGGACGCCGTTAACCTTCGAGTTAAGTTCGATAAGTATCAATACGTCGGAGATCCCGCGGTGGCGATCATGTAAAGTGAATTATCTCAGATTATATCGTCGTTGTCATTAGGGCTCGATCTCTATCGCCTTCTCTTCTCTCACTCACCTACGGTGCCCCCGTTAACAATTCCACTTGATTCCGTCATTGGCGACGTTGGAGTTCCTGAATGAGTTCGTAACGAGATGCACAGCCAGAGGGCTGGGCCACATCGGGGTTGCCAGCACGTGTCCTCAATGGACCAATCAAAGCTCACCCTCTTCTCGTCGAATCTCTCCCTGATGCTCTCTCTTTCTCTCCTCCCCTCTCTCTCTCTCTTTCTCCAAATAATTGGCAACTTATGTACATTAGACTAATAAGACGCTTTGGCTAGATCTAATAAATCAGAAATTTGAATTTTTTAAACAAATTTTAGGAAACGTTTGCTTCTTACACCGAAATTATATTTTTTTTCTCAGTGTAATCGCTTCTATGCACACGGAAAGCTCTAAAATTTATAACGCTTTTGTGTTATAAATTATATTTTAATTGATAATAAAATTTTATTTTATTTTATTTAGAAATAATACTAGCATTATTATAAACGTATTAATAATTTTCAGTTACAAGTTAAAAAGATCATGATCGTTTTACTTGCTCAAATGTTTAACGAACCGATAGTGATTACGAAAGATAGTAATAAGAGAGCAGTGACGCGCATTGGTTCTTTCAGTATTTTAATTTACATAATGGAGCCTTGGGTGCCTCGAGTTTTTGGGTCAGTAAGAATCACTTCCAGCAGCGGGTTCAAGAATTACTGCGGTCGGCGAGGCTTGGACGATCGAACGAGATCGAGGCGCACAGCTCGTCGTTTCCTCAGTCGGGAGAGAATTCGAGAGAGTCCGTCGCTTGGCGGTTAACGACTCGTGAAGTCGTCGCCTCGTAATTAATCATCGTAATGCTAATGACGTTCCTTAATGGTAAAATCTCACCGCTTGTCCGTAACACTCGGCTGGCCTGAAAAACAGAGTATCGCGAATGCCAATGATTAAGTCTTGTCCTGTTCTTCGTGCTAAATCTCCCGCAATTAACAGCTAATAGTAATAAATGTAGAATTTGAAGTCTTACCGTTACGCATATCAATACCTGCGTATAGATTATAATGTTAGATTAAAATCTTTTTGAAATATAATTTAGATATAATATTAATCATTAGTTACTATGATTAATCTCAATTTACTCTAGAAAAAGACTCTAGAAACCTTTCTATTTCTATTACTACCATCTCCTCTCTCCTTCTCTTTCTCTCTCATATACATAATTTAAAACTTAGAAGAAATCCCTCCATCTTATCGTAACATATAATATTTAAAGTTACAATTTAAAATAATTCCTATTGAGATAAACCTTATGGAAGATATTCTACTAAATATATGATTCGCTTTTATTCTCTCTCTTCTTTCCTTTATAATACGTGTAACGAGGGGTGGCTTAATGTGGCCTGTTGAATGTGGGTGATTCGAGGACCGACGCACGCGTTGAGGCGGACGAAAAAGGCGCGAATCGCGCGAGCGTGAACGGACTCGATGGGACTCGGCCGATTTCGCACGCTAATCAACGGACCATTTAATTGTTGGGGTACATCGTGGCTTATTGTCGAAGTTACGGCAACAGATTGTGCAGATTACGATTCGTTACGATTGAGTGAATAAGAGAATAAATGAAAAGAACTTTTTAATTTTAAATAAGATACTACTTGCTTCGCTCTTTCTGTGTATAAATATATTTCTTTTTCTTCTGTCTAAACTAACTTTGTAAATTTTAACTTCAAATTTACTGGAAACAACCAGTACACAGAGTTGATGGATTCCGCGAAACTCACTGAAGTGAAAAACAGTTACACAGCATCGTAAAAACACAAAATTATAATTCCACGCGGTATAGGCAATAATTCGTTCACTCACCAACGTCCGCGCACTCACAAGCGTGTTAAAAGTACACGCGCGTATATAGGTACCGCGTTTAAGAGATTACAGAAAAGACGCGAAGTTGCGCAGTCGGGCGCAGCCCCATGTCGGTGGCTCACCGACACGACGATTGCGACATGACTTTTAACAACCACTCTCGACAGCCAGGAGAAACTTGTGACATCAAAACTTCGGCCGAGTCTCGCGATTGCCGCCGACTCGGCGATTTCTAAAGCTCGCCGTAAGAGCCACTGCGCTCTGAATGTGCCCGGGCGCCAAATTGTCCTTCGTGAAGAAACCGTCGTGCTCATTGTCTTGAACCATATTATATGGAGCTTTCAGAAATCACATATTTCACTCAAAGATCTGACTAAGAGGAATATCTTTCGCTTCAAAGTTGAGATATTAACTGAATCTGTCCGATGGATGACTAAAAATTGCGGACTTTTAATAAATTAAGCTTCAAAAGCGCAAAACAATATTGTTTTTAATATAATTTTGAATAAAAGAAGAGAAAAAGAGGTCCAAATAGGAGCGAAAGGCTTCAAGAAAGATTCATATATGATATTGTATGTATTATCGACGTTTTAATGAAAGAATTCTCTAATAAGATCGACATTTGCGCTCCTCCTCTCTCCCGCATGTTATATGTTTTCTTCTAATACTATATACATTGTGCATTAAGTTATAAATAGTGTTCAATTTCTCTTAAAATCAAAATAAAAATTATTTGTTTAATTTTATAACAAAAATACTGCGGTGACTATAATAAAGTTTATATATGTTTAATCAACCATTCCGCTGCTTACAGAAACTTCGCTAACGATATTTTTTATTGCTCTACCCGTATGTTACATAGTACATAAAGATTGATTAATTCGTTAGTAGTATCATAAATTGTATCGTGGCGGTTTATAAATCGGTTTTTTTAAAGATGAGACAGCTGCAATTAGTAATTGCAGTCATCAAGCCTAAGTTACATTTGTTCCTAGGTGCATTGTCAGAACGACATTGTAAAATACTGCTAATACATTATTCAACAGATGGGTTATTTACAATAGCTTGACACATTTGTCAAGTATGAACAAGTTATAAACGGATTGATGTATAAAAATATTAGTATTGTAAACTTATTATTAGTTATAATAAAGTTTTATAACTGTACGCTATATGTACATCTATTTAGAAATAACTTCATTACCAACATTATAATTGATTCATAATGGATAAACATTTAAATATCTTTACTTTATTTAACATGAAAAATTTCATTTTTCTAAATATGTGATAATATATCATTAATCTGCAGATATTAAATGCAGATTAAAAAAAAAATATTAAAAATAAATAAACTTTTACTGACTACTTTAATCTAATAATGCACACAATGCATTATAAAAATTTACAGTGCTTACAATCACACACTCCCTCCAAGCGTCGTAGAGCATTAAGCCGTCCAATTGGCCGCATCTGTTGACTGGTTACCGGGTGACCTCGACTCTTATCAAATGCGTTGACGCGATAGGAGTTGAGAGAGCCGTTTGTTGTACGTCCACGTTGAAACAGAAGAAACGGGAGAAGTACAAAGAGGAGAAGGGAAACCCGATACTGATTGCCTGGTTGGTGTCTCAAGGCTCGACCCTTCGTAGGTTCTCCTTTCTTCGGTCGTTTGCAGCCACGGCAAATGGTCACATCAATTAGACAATTAGCGAGAGAAAGTCCCTTTTGAATCTCTGCGACACGCCTGACCCAATGATGGGCAAACCGCGAGGCGCGTGTAGGCTCGAGGTCGAATAAATTAAATTCGTCGTCTTCTCGTGCCGATACGCGTCGTGGCGGATAAGCGTCTCCGTGAGATTTGTGTGTCGCGGTTTCGCCGTGTGGGATTCAATGTGCGTCGCGGGAACTCGTTAGACGCGATGAGCTCTGCACTATTCGTCCGCCACGTCGGAGCCCCCTTGCCACCGTCGTAAAGTGGCGGTTTTGTTCTTGTTACCGTGTACCGTTTTATTGGCCATAATTTTGGAGATTGGGACGCACCGGTTTGATAAAGAAAAAAAATTCAATAGAACATCCTTTTCCCAGAGCGCCGCACCGTTCGATGGAGAGCTCGTTTACTTTCCCCCATTGATCTTAGAACGGAAATCAGAGGCTGGACACGATGCGAAATGTAATTTAACGATGATATAGTAGATTTACGTATGTCGCTGAAGTATCGCTTTCTAAATATCAATTTTAACTTTTAACAAAAGCAGCAGGAAGTATATCGCTCTACAAAATATATTTGTACGAGAAGAATTTCATCAAATCTTTAAATAAGTAAAATAAAATTAAATTAAAAGAGTCACATGATGAATTGTAACATAATGAAAAAGCATTAGTTGCACTTTACTTCTAAATTTTCATTTTCTGTATAACAATCTGTACATGATATTCTTACTCTCTATGAAACGTAATTTATGATTTGTCATTAATCAAGCTGTTAGCGCGACGTTCGCCACAAAGGTGCGAATGTTGAGAAGAAGCTGAGGGCAGCGTGGTTAATCGAGGAAATTCAGTGAAACCGTAATTAGTGGCAGCGATCGTCGTTATAGCGGCCACGAAAGTTTGCCGGACCGGCAGCCTAATGAACTCGTTACATATTTACACGTTGTTCGTGCCTACCGAGCGGCTTGGTGAGCGCAGAAAACCACATCGAATTAAGAGGTCCTCTCGCAAATTGCAGACGAGACACGAGAGAGCGATTTAAGCTCATCGATCCACGACCGACCTCCGAATTCGCTCGCACTCACTCGTGCTAATAATACCATCCGATATAAAGCTGCTTTTTCATATTGTCACCTTCAATTTAAGCATGTATTTTCAGCAACCTTACATTTTAAATTAATAATGTTTAATAATAATGACATGTAAATAAAAAAAGTTTACAAAAAATGCTCGTTTTGCTTACGCATGTAATTTCCTTTAACTTCTCATTTTATTTCCCAAACCAAATGTGCATTTTATTATAAATGCTTGTCCTAGCTGCTTTTCCATTGAATGATCGTTCAAAATACCTGTTCCATCCATCCCGCGACTTTTGCCGCGTAATGAACGTACGATTCCCCCCTTAAATCGAGGATCAATCACCACGCTACGGAGAAAATCCATACGTCGGGCATTCACAGCTAAGTGCCGCCTCTCAATCATAATTATCAAAAGTCCACTAATAATTGCGCCGAGGCCGCTTCTTCTTCAATGAAACTGGCCATTTTTTTCATGTCTTCAAATAGCACGCGAGGAGCTATGCGGAAGTAATAGCGCCGTGACGAGCGGACAGCTTCGACGCGCCTCACGGGGTGGTTTCGTGCCGTCGAAGTTGTCGTGGATCCACGATGCCTATCGTCCGGTCTTCCGAGTTCAAGGTCACCGAGTGCTTAGGAGGGTCGCATGTCCAAGAACGAGCGACGATGTATCGGCGTTCAGTGGTCGGCCACATGGTGAATTAAGGGTCAGCCCATTACCGATTTGACCTCGGATGACCCGGCAGTGTATACAGAGCTGGTTGCGTGCTGCTTGATTCAATTAACCCCACGACACACAAACACGCACGCGTATACGCACGCGGCACGTTGTATGCATACGCGGACGCGTTTGCGCGTGTGCACCACTTCGCGCAACTCAAGATCCGAAAGTCGTCGTCGTCGAAGAAGAGACGAAAGCATGCGTGATACAATGGCGGAGCTTCCTCTCGAGGAATGGAATAAATGCGATTTGGCGATCAATATGTTATGCGGGAATCTAGTCCGTTCGAGTTGATTGTTTTTTTTGTAGTCAATCTGATGTTTTCATAAAATATCTGAAGCTTTTTAGTAATTAAAATTCAAACGTGATAAATGTAACTTTCGTAGAAGGAAATAATTTTATTATCCTACACTCATAAAATTGCTAATGATTGACGCGTACCGGTTAATTATCTGTCCTTTCGATTAATATCTTATGTTTTCGTTTTCTTATTAATATTGTGTATGTCTGGTTAGATATTGCAAAAATTATTCATAATTTCCCGTTTCCTCCAGGCATCGTTGATTTTGCCGGAAATGTACATGTCCGTCGAGTTTCCTAAGCTACGGGAGCTGAGTGTGACCAATATTTCTTGATTAGAAAGCCGCGCGGCACATCGGATGCGAAGGCGTTTGCGAAGAAGAAGAAGAAGAAGACGACGACGACGACGGAGAGGAAGAAGAAAAACGTGAAGAGTCGAGAACGAGAGAAAGAGAGAGAGAGAGAAAGAGATAGCGCACGTTGGAGAAGAGGAAGACCCATCTGGTTCGCCGTGGACCACTCGTAGAGAGGATCCATCAATCACATGTGTCCCGCACCTTTTCCCAGTAGCAAGAACCTGCAGAACGTCTTCGCCTTTACAACGGCGTCGCTGAGGAAGTGAGGTCCCATCCTTTGCCTTGATCGTCCTAGGGTCTCTCGCTTCGCGCAAAAAGCGCGTAATAATCCGCGGGCATTGTGCTGCGGCGGACGTGGAGAAAATAGTATGCGCATGTTCTCAGTCACCTATGTGTGCCCGCTGGAAAGTCAGTAAGGATTGTGCGGCTATTGACAAATGGCTTGAGCTGCCGTGTGTTCTTCCTCGCAGTGCAATGGACGATTGTTGGTACGCCTTCAAGATTTCTCTATTGGATTGCCGTAAACAATCTTACATTTAGTCGTTTGTCGCTGTACTATTTTAAATCTTCGGACGGACATCCG
The DNA here is from genome assembly GCA_011638315.1 of Tetramorium parvispinum. NCBI lineage: Eukaryota > Metazoa > Arthropoda > Insecta > Hymenoptera > Formicidae > Tetramorium > Tetramorium parvispinum. Next base: position 52,734 of record VBVR01000231.1, on the reverse strand, counting down.
TAATCTTATAATCTCTTTCTTCGGTTTCTTTCCAATTTCGTAATATCTTATCTATGATAAATTTTCATGCTCAGAACTATCGGGAATGCGTATAAGGAGAAAGTTGTGAATACGAGGGAATCGGAGGGACTAGGACAGGAGAAGAGAGATTGTCCAGCGAGGAAAGAAGAAGACGATGGTCTCGGCTCTCTCGGAGGCGAGATTGTGTGTTAATGTATGGCTGGCATTCGGACGACAACCGTGACAAATTGCTTTATTAGGTTGGCAGCCCGGGAGCCTTTCCACTCGCAGCTCGCACCTCACGGCCGCCACTCATCGTGATTGTACGCTCTATTCTCCTCCGCCTCTTGTTCTTCTTCATTCTACTTCGTCTTCTTCTTTCAACACGCGGCGAAAGATAACGTAACTCGCAGTTGGATGAATGGATGAACGGGGATTCGCGCCACGGGAGGGCGGTCCTTTTTTGAAATCGAACCGATCGACCCAGGTCCGATCTTGTGGACCTACACGGCGAGATTGCCTATGTATTGGTCCTACACTACTGGAAAGCTTATGTAAAACTCTCTTTTGTTCATCTATCCATCTACCGTCAATCGCAATTTTCGTAATTAATCCTGTACTGTCCGTTGACAAAATTATTTAAAGCTTATATAATTAAATCAATTCAGAGAGTTGCGCGCATTTATATGCACGCAGAATTGTTAATTGTAATATGTACAACTTACCATATCGTTGATATTTTTGATATAACACATAGTAAAAAAATGTTTTATAAAAAACGTAAAAATTGAAAATAAATGTTTGCATTTAACACATATTCGGAAATTCTTCGTATGCCTTTAATATTTATGCACCGTCAATTATGTCCATACATATCAACTTCCAACCTGTGGTCTCTCACATCATCAGCCGCTACTCTCAGCCGGCTCCGCCACAAAAACCGAGCCCAATCTGGCATGGCGTTCCCGAATCTGATTTATTGACGCCATCTGGATAAATCACAAAGTGTGATTAGCTTTGACGTGGTACAAAAGACGCTTGGCTACCGCGCGAGACCGCTTCAGGAAGCCGATACGCCGCGGATCGGCTACCATTACGTCACCTGGGCAAGGTTGCCGCCACCTTGCAGCTCGTGCGCGTCCGCACCAGCAATCCGGGCGAGAAAGCGCGGATTATTAATGTTCGCGCCGGCCCGTTAATGGATCGGGGTTCTCCCATTCGAACACGGACGAACGTAGTATGCGGGTCCAGCTGTGTGGACGCGTTATAAGATCCTTTTTTGCGAGGTACAATGTCCTGGCGACTCCCGGATGCGGCGTCATTAAGTTGCCTTCCCCGCGCCTACCCGCTGATCACCCCTCGTCATACCTTACCAGGTTCTCTGTGGCGAAACCGGGCAACGCCGTTTCCTCGCAGGCGCGACGGTGCGGCGACTAGCAACCGGTGCCCGAATACCAAGTTGGCCACTTCTATTCTTGGGAAGGTTATTAACTCTGGGGGATTAGCCTTCGTTACTTAAATCAAGTCAATTGCCTAATGATCTATCGTCACCTCCGTCGGAATCGATCCTTTCGACATCGTTCCTCCTTTCGGTAGTCCTTTGAGTTTTACAATTACTAGTGAAAATGTATATTCCGTGTGACCTGTAATTATTAAGAATATGTTGTATTCACAACTAACAATTTGTGTACATAATTTACAACGCTTTTGTGATGTACGGTGATGTATGTATGTCAATGAAACTGTCCTTCCCACGAAATCGTTGATTTAGACAGAGATTGTTAGATATCTACCTCGACAAATGTGCCCGTTAACAGGCGTCTAGCGGTACCAGCGGTACCTTCTCCGAGAGCGTTTAATGAACGTCAACTTGACGTGTCCAAGTGAACGATGCAAATACACTTGTGGAAGTCGCGGGAAGGCTTTGACGGGGGACGATTAGCGACGACAATTTCGAAGGAGCGGGTACATCCAGCTGGCCGCAGAGCTTTCAACGTATAAATATAGAAATGTTTGCGCGCGATCGTTATCGAGAGTAATGTTGACTCTCGGGCTATCAGACGTCGTCTAAAGTCAGACGCGTGCGATTGGACCAAATGCTATAAGTGGAACATGGGAACAGTCCGGATTTCTGGTCCACGATCACGTCGCGCACGTCGGGCTCGTCAATGAATAGATAACGAAGGAGAATGAGCTAGTTGAGGCGGTTTGATACATCGGCGACATCGCCGCAACATTCATCTGCATAATTCATTCTTATCAGTACGATTCCCTCAAGCAGAGATTCTCAACCGACAACGTTAGACACCTGGAAAATATAATTCTATGGATGTCATCCGACCGGCGTAAAGCAATATTAATTTAATACATGACTTAATCTCATGTCATAACGTGTTACTATCCATTATGTAAATATAATTAAATAAAAATGGATCGAATATAATATTTAAATTTTACATACGTACACGTTATTAAGTTTTTAACAATATTTTTAAAAAATTAGGTTTTCCGCAGATTTTATATATAACATGTATAATTTTTAAATAAATTATTTCTATACACAGAGAGAAAGAGGAAGTATTTTAAAATACTATTTTAGAAAATTATATTCTAAATAGCTATGAGATTAAATGTCAAATGTTAAAACTATAATGATAGATTATAAAAAAAGTTTTCTAATGTATCCCGAATGTTTCATAGTTGTCGATAAAGATCTGAAATCTTATAGCTGACAATTTTGACACGATACATTAAACGTGGTTTACAGATCGCGCGGGACGCGTTCTCCACGTAAGACTAAGACGCCCACCGTATTTACCCGCTCTGAATTCCTGAGTCGCGGTTCGCCCCCTCGCGAATTGTTGCGTAGCGCAAACCCAAACTCTTAACTCTTAAGCTCGCATGACTCGCCAGCTTAGTTATATACAAGGTGACTCGATATCGCTACGTGAGGATTGATATTATAGAAAGAATTGGCGAATTTAAAACTATTTATATACATGATAAATATTTAAATATCATTTTTTTTTCCAAGAAACATAGATAACAATTTGTTGTAAATATTAATCGACTGTTTGAATGAATTTGGAGGACGATAACATAAGCGCAAGAATTTTGAGAAAGAGAAGATAAAGAAATAAAAAACACCTCGGAGTGCTTTTGATTGCGTAATGTCTGCGATCATTTATGGCGATGTACAAACTGATATTGTGAATATTTAAATCGGAGATCGGAAGTCGACTCGCAAAGCAGACAGAGACAAATCGAGATACTTTAAGCACACCCTGTACTTATACAGATGTTTAAGAGCTAAGCAACTACTCAGAGCGAGTGAGTTGATGCGAGCCGCGTATCACGAGAAGGAAGTTCAATTTAACCCAATAAAGGACAATCAGAGGCCGACGGCGACCAGAGACGAGTACCTACTACTCTTCTGATGGTTAAACGGATCTGCCGAGAGACTTCGCCTTCGGCTCTTTTCTACCTAGAAGACGAGAAACTAGTCTTATGAGATATCCTATCATTGAGAAAGATATCGCATCGTTACAACCTGCCTTCGATAATAATGGAAGCAGAAAAGTACATGTCGAGGTTTGATTTTATAAGAATCATAGTAAGAACGATTCTTATGGCTCCATTATGGAGTAATTGATGTTGTAACTTACAAAAAACGTTATACAAGATAATAGTGTATCTTACAACGATTTCTCGTAATAATTGTATTTGTTGGAGATATAATGGAATTATCGATGTTCCTATTAAGATGTGTAAAATAATAATGTTAAGAGGACAGGTCGCTTTAATTTTTGCGCGAGTGTAAGCGATGTCCCTGGTAAGCTTCCACATAACAATAAGGAGAATGTTCACTCGGCGTATCGTGAGGCTCCTCTATAGCTCGCAGAAACTTATTATGGGCAGGCACTCTGTGCGAAAATGGAAAAGGCCAATTCCATCCATTCTTCGAGCTCGGCCTCGTGCGAACGGCGAGGAATATGGGGCTTGCGATGCACCGAAGCGTAAAACCGGTGACATGGACCAAGTGGGTTTCGTGCAGCAGATTTCTCACAAAAGACCGCAAAAAGGACGTGCGCATCGCGTTCTGGGAGGTAGCTAAAGGCCGTTGGAAAAAGGGTACGACAAAATGGCTCTTGTGATCCGCGGGTATATCGATCACGAGATTTGTCACCGAAAATATCCATTATGACGCGCACACGGTAAAGAGAACGAGGATAGAAAGATAATGGAAAATGCGTTTCTTTCTACAATATAATATATGAAGATTAGCGATATCATATATTTTTTTTACTTAAAATTAATTGATTTTTCAACACATTTATTATACTATTTTCGTCTCATGATAATATTTACAATAATCTCAGAAATAAAACTTGTTTTTATAATTGCTATTAATTTATGAATACTATTATATATAACGAAAATAATATTTTTTAATTTAGTAGTAACAATCGAATTCATAGAAAAACTTTTTATAGAATACTTTTACATGTTATATCGTGGAAGCATTCATCTGACTTTCGTCACGTCACGTATCGGCGTTTATCTCATATGCACGAGAGCAGCATCGGTATCGAGATCTCACGAGGTCCATTTGGGAACTAGTGATGAAAAGAGCGAGAGATACCTAGTAGATTAGCGGGGGCTCACCCTCTGCCCACCCCGCTGGTCGGATAAGGGGGTTCCAGCATTAGCGATTATACGCATCGCGGCACCCATACATCGGGTGTCTCCGTGTGGAACTAAACAGACAAAATGGCCACGCTCTGGATTCACCCCTAGATTCCGTTTTCCTTTTGCGAGAAACATCTCTTTCTCTCTCTCTCACACACACACACACACACACACGCACTCTCTTTCTCTCGCTTTCATTTGTGCCAACGAGAACAATTACTCTCTTCGTCTGGGAGATACCTCCGCGACGGACAAAAGTCACGAGATTTTCGAAAGTGTTCCTCGCTTCTTACCGGAGAGATATGCCTCCGTGAGTTGGTGAAAAGCGTAATGGCTCTCGCACGGTTGTTGTCCAACATCCTCAGTCACGCACTCGTAACGCGAAAACAACAATTTGTGCCAGAACACATTACAAACGATACAGAGAGTAACGAATAAACAACGTTTTAAATTTTTGACAATGTTTTAAATGATATATGAAAATGATAAAATTATTATTTTTAATATTTTCTGTATATGACCAAAGTATAAAGAATGCAAAATGAAAGAGAAAAATAAATATTCCGTACAAATAATTTTAGAAATAATTGCAAAAATTTTATTTAATTAGAAAAATTCAAGTGTATTGATTAAAATCTTTTATTATTATAAATAAAGTCCCAAATAAAAAAGGAATATACCGGGCGTAGACGTTTAATTCCTGTGCGATCTTTAACGTCCCAACCGTATGACAGCCATCGACTCAGTTTCCGGACCCACTTCATCTTATTGTCAAGGACATCGTAAGAATGAGATCACGCCTTTTGCACTCCGTGCCGCGTATGCCACCCTTTCCCCGCGGGAGACTGACAGGACACTTTCATGTGCAATGGATACACACGCGGTTAATCCTCTTTCCATCGAGGTCGGTAAACATCGGCTATTCGAATCCCAGGCTACGTTTAACACGATCATTTCGGAAATCGGATTTGGCGGTATTGTCCCCGTGAAAGGGATGACGCCGATCTTACCCTCTGTGCATTTTCAAGCTGCTCTCGTCCACTGATGCATACCGCAACATGGTGTGACAGTCCTTTTAGGAAGCGAGCCTGTTCGGTGGGAAGCATAGGATAAGCGCATTACAACAATGAAAAAAGTAGAAATGCTTTTTCCTTTAATAATAAAAAAAATAGAATTTAAAAAAAATATACCTATATAAATGAAAAGAAATTATTAATCATAGCAATAACAAATACAACTTAATTGCTAGAGTACTTTTTTATGTATTCATTTTCGTAACAATCAAAAGCTAATGGATCGTCCATGGCATCCGCTTTGCAAAAAGCAGAATCGCAAAAAAATCGTAACCATGATTTCATCGCTTGCGCAAGAAGCGTTTTTTCTCTTCTGTAAATGAATGCACATTTGCGTTCGTGAGTTAATGCAATTACTACTTTATAAGAGGTCGGCGCATAGCTTCTGTCAAAGGACGCGGCAACTGACAAGGATCAATTATAATATAGCGTTTAATAAAGTAGTTACGGAGTTTTCTTCGATGCTTATCTCTGTTTATTGATCACCGATTGATAACGGTAATAATATTTCATTATCCGCGCGCTCGATAAACTTTTTTCCATACTTGGTCTTTTATTACTCCGCGCCATTGCGTTTCCGTGAGACACGCGTGGTACTGAATTTAAATATAAATTGAGAGAAGCAGCTGATCGCGAGATTATAAATTATTACACTCCTTTGTATTCAACGACGAGGCGAACCGACGCAGTTAGGCTCCTTCCTCATCCGTTTGCTTATAGTTTATGAATTTATGCGAGTATCGATTATACTTCTGATCAGGTCACGTTAAGCGGAAGAAGAATTCTATACGAGATGTTATTATGTGATCATCCTGTGTTATCGCATGGTGTGACCGTCAATTGCGCAGGCTGACATTTTTACAGGCCGCTTCCGACCTTCGAAACAATTACGCGCAATTAAAGTCGTCGTGGTAAAGTCCGAAGACACGTTGCCTTAATTTCTATACGAACTTTCTCGACGAAGGAAGACGTACTTATATAAATTCGGAAGTGAAACTTTTACGAATTACAATCTAAAATGCAATGTTCCAATTCTTATTCAATTTCTATTTTTTTGCCGATATCTAATCAGATCATATCTGAAGAGTTTGCTGAGAATTTACTGTCTGACATTGACATATTTTTATAATATGTGACAGGCAGTATTATTGAAAACAAACTAAACAGATATTCTACTCAGATAAAACATGACATAATCATTGTAATCACTTGCCATCGGTTTAGTTAGCACAGTCATTACAACCTAAAGACTATAAGTTCCTTCGAAGAGTTTAAATATAGTAGCATTATTATTTCATGTGAATAGTATACATATATAGCTTTTAGTATCTAAAGAGCTCGAGCTAAATATGTATACAAGGTAACGTGTTCAGTTCGCATACGAAAATAAATTACGGTTAACGTAACTCCTGCGTAACTCCTGTCACGATAGGAAATTATTGTCTCGTTATTGAGAGAACGTGTAACGACGGCGGCCGAAATTCTCGATTCGGACGAAAGGAGAGTTACCTTTCTATCACGCATAGGAACCCGCACGTCTTTGGTAGGCAAAAAATGGTCGAAGAAGGCAGAAGACATCGAGAACGCGTGTATGAAAAAAACCTTAGAACGCTACCGGTGTGCATGATTTCTTCAGGTTCCTTCGCTCGTTTTGATCCCACGACGATAGAGACTCTGGAGACTCCAAGGTCAACGCATTTCGTGTATGGCAGGCAGATGTAATTTAGCTTCCGACTATTGTCATTACTTCACGAGCTACTAGAATTTCGTGTATAGACGGCTCCATTAATGCCTGGCCGTACTAACTGCACTTGTTCAGAGTGTATCTTTCTCTTTCTACATGCTTCTATACGCTGAGAATCTTATTTTGTCGTATGAACAAAAAGTGAGCAACCAAATCTTTCAAACAAAATTTAACTAAATTTTTTGTTTGATTCAATAAAATGGGATTCCAAAAATAGGATTCTCAGTGTATTGGAAAGAAAAAGACACACTCTGAACTAGTGCAGTTAGTATGGCCAGGCATTAATGGAGTCGTGTGTATATCGAGTAGTGCCGTGTCTTCTAGTTGGGCTTCTGATTTAACAGACAGATCTATCGGGCCTGATGCGCAAAATTCGAATAATCGCGATGAAATTTTACTTCTGCAGAGATAAAAATAATTATTGCGTAGAGATGAAATATAGATAAGGATATAATGAAATCGAAAGTTGCGAAGGGGATTTCGAACGAAAGTGGCATTGCTTTCAGACTGTTACTGTTACTGTTAATAAACATCGAAACGAGGCGCACAGGCGGCGTGGCGCTCTACTTTTTACTGTTCGGAATCAGAGAAAACGTTTTCCCTGTCGTTAAAATGATATGCGCGGTGCACATGTAATAACGGCCGGTCGTGGCCGGTAAGTAACGCTAATGGCGTACGCTTAACTGTACGATCACGAAGGCAGATCCGTCGACTCGGCTCGATATAGACGATAGAGTTCACGAAACACCTTCACGTGAATATCTCAGTGCCAGAAAAAAAAGCGTAGTTTGGTCTCACCGTATCATTAACCCCGCGGAATTGCCGGCAATCCAAACGCCATGCTCGATCCGAACGATCGAAACACCTTTCAAAATAAGCGGATGCAGAAGGCCGAAGGTGAACAAAACATCTTTCCTTTTATGACGTATAACTTTAGAAAATTTCCACGCTTATTCTTCTATACACATTCTTTGAAATTTTATTCCGTCAAAAAGGTTTTATTCCGTAAACTTTATAGAAATGACTTTTGTGATTATATTGTAATATTCAGACTTTCTTGTGCATATCGATTGACTTAAATGTACTCAAACATATTATTAAACATATCTATTAACATAATAATCAATTGCAAATTTACATCATAGCACAATGATGTTTATTATTAGATATGTTTGAGAATGAAGAAAAATTACATGCCTTAACCAGATACTAATCCCATTGATCACACAATGAAGCCTTGGTAGAATGCATGAGAACTATTTCTATAGAAAATTGCAATTCAGTAATTTAATTATACTTAAAGCGTTACGGGAACGTTATGGTATGGAAATCAGCCATTGTTTGAGATTCACAGACTTTATAGAAAATTCCAAGTTTACAAAGCATGATTCGAGTATCAATGAAATGCCTTAATTTCAATTTTAGGTGATTTGTAGGATAACAAGGCATCCTAATTCTTATTCTTCACACCTTAATCAGTGTTTCCGCATTACGGATAAAGGCGATCGGTTAGAATGCGTGATACATCTCGGAAAAAAAACGCGTTTGAAGGCCATGAGGTAGCAGGTTTCCTCGCTCGTCAGCGCGGCGGTCAGGTATAAGACGAAGGGATTCTGGGATTCATTAGCGTAATTAACGAGCCCTCATTAAGTGTATTACAGAATGAACGGTCTGTCCTTACCAGCGGGTCTTGACATCGGCTAGCTCTCTGCAAACGGAACCACGCATCAATTACATTCGAGTCGTGTGTGTTCCTCTTTTGGCGCGCGCACATATTTCTTTACCATTGACGCTCTCCTACACAGAAAATTTATATCGATGATGCCAAAAGGCTCGTCACACTTCCCTCCTACAATCAACGAACCCAGACCCGACTACGTTATAACTCCGTTAATTAATACAAGAAGATATCTTTTATTTAAGATTTTAATTCTTTTGTAATCCTGATCTTTTAATAAATTATAATTTTTTGGATGTACAATTTAATACATTTAATTATTGTAGAGAATTATATAAATTAGAATTATTCATAAATTCTAAATTTATTTATATTAATTAATATTGCAAATATAAATCATAAAATATGTTATATAAATTTGTTGTGACCGAATTAGAACTAACATTGTAAGCAATTGTATAAGATTTTTGTACATCCCTACATTTTAAGTAATAAGAACTATTTTCCTACGCAAAAAAATTGTTTTTGATAGTGCTTCTTTTCCTACGTGAGTAAGATGCTTATGTAATGGTATTCCGTTGCATGCAGTTGAATGTTAATGATACATTATTCGAGGAATAAAAAACTATGACCTTTCCAGGACTTTAGCTATGAGCACTTCATACACTACTTTGTGCGGCTTATTAATTAGAATTTCTTGAATGATAAAATGAATCTATGCATACACATGCATACATATGCCTCCTCCTTCCCAACCACAAGATAATCTTGCTTATCTTCTTTAATATTTCACGATGTGCAATAATAACTAGTGTTAATAAGTATACAATACTCCTGTAATTCATGTATAGGATCATGAGTAAATGCAAATACCCATCTAGATTAAAATTTGCAATATAGACATTATTATGTGTTATTTTATGTACATCTGGTATGCTGAAGATAAATGATAGAGATATTTGAAGAGCGTAAAAATATAGAGAATAAATTATCATAATTAGCAAAGTGTGTTTGCGTATATTCACGTGCACGCGAGTATATATATATATATATATATATATATATGTGTGTGTGTGTGTGTGTGTGTGTGTGTGTGTGTGTGTGTGTGTGAGTGTGTGTGTGTGTTTGTGTGTGTATGTGTTTGTAAGTGTTTAAAATCTAAATGTATCAATTTAAAAATAAGAGTTTGTTTTGATGTATATCTATAATAATAAAATAAATAATAATACTATCACACACCTCTGATGCTTTTATTGATACCGTGGCAACTTCGCTTTGATCTCGTTAGCGTTTACATTCGAGAATACTATTCTAAAGGGTTCGAATGTAAAACGAGGCATGCGACGCGTGCGCGCACAAAGGCTTAAGGGCGCAACTTCTTTGGGGTTGACGCGTGCCATTCGGCCCCTGAAATAGGAGGCGATGATAGGTTGAAACGGTGATCCGACACCATTCCTACGAATTATCAAGCGACCATAAGGGTGTCTATTCCTTGGTCGTCAGCTTTTGATCTCATTTCGAAACCCTTATATTTACGTGTTAAAGTAACGCAGTCACTACCATCTGCTTGCATAATATGCGCGTTTGCGGAATATAATTGCGGTTATCTTATCAAACTTGACTTTTGAAAACATGAACAAAAATAAACTTATTCAGAACCGTTTTTAATAGGTTCTGAAAACTAAAAGTATGAAAAACTATATTTCATTTTCTTATAACTTTATAACTATGAGACTAATTGTTTAAATATAAATAATTAAAATTAATAAAAGATAAACTTAAAATAAATGATTATATTATATTTGTCATAATATTGTATTATACAAATTCGATATTATTAAAGAAAAAAATATTCGTTCTTTTGATAAAACTTTCAGTCGAAAGTTGAACTTCTTGCCTTTCCCTGGAAAACATTTTCAAGAATAAAATATGTTCAAGAGTAGGGGATTAACGGACGGGTGTCGCCGCGAATATTTTATAAATTAATGTCAATGCCCCGGGCTATATCCGATTACACCGGAAGTACAGGGTACAATGAAACACTCGTGCGACTTGCAATCGGGAGCTCACAAGGAAAAGACACAAGAGGGAAACGGGGGGAGGACAGGCCGGACGAAAAAAATGCTTTTGGCTGTGCATGGATTTCCTCCCACATTGTAAAGTAACCCCGCGCACCCTCCGCTACAGGGCGGCTTTTTTATCGGCAGTCTGCTCCGCGAGTTTTTTTTCTTGCTGCCCTCCTTTCTGGCGCGACCCCCTCGCGATTGTGTTCGACGTACCGGGGGCGTGAACTCTGACTGCTACGTGTAACCTCGAGGCGTTTTTCGCATTTGCAAGTACCGCTAAAGTTAGGCCCTAAAAGGAACCGTTGAAGTTTATGTACAATCCAGCTGTGGACGGAGCTGACGGGCTAGATTGTTTCTGGTGAATATACGTATATTTAGTGTGTAAGACATAAATATTGCATTTTTATTCGCACTTTCAAGTACATCTTTAGTAGGTATTCAATTTAAATTTGTTTTTAGATAAAATGCTTAAGAGATTTAATCGTGAAATTAATGAATATGAATATCGAAAAAGCTGAACGAATTACCAATATTCTGAATAAATATAACAAAAATACAATTCTATCTTTTTGTGACTGCTGTAGAGTCAACTATTATACATATTTATGTATCTAAGATGCATATTTAAAATTGCGAATAATGAATGTACGTAAATTACAAGTAAATTTACACAGTTTGATAGATCTGTTTTTTTTTCCACAAAGACATAGTACGATAATTTGCTTAAGCAACATAGTTTACGATCAATAATTTTTTGCTTATTTTCTAATATGACAAAACATGAATTAGAGGATGGATGGCAACCATTCAATTATACCATGCGTTCTGATCTTATAGTCTTTCGTGAGTAATTACTAATAAAAAAATTATTAGTCGTTTCCGCTGGTTTGTCCCCTGCAATACACTCCCCTAAAAACCGCCTTAACTTCCAATAATTTATTCAGATAGACCTACCGTACGCTTTGCTTGCTTTCTCTTTTCTATTTCCCCCTTAGCAGAGAGAGGTTTATATCTCAATCTTCCCCTACTTGAAAGGTATAACTTAAACTTTAGAGATAAGCAAATTTTTTTTTTCTTTCTTGGGATATAAAGTATCCTTGTCTAGAGAGAAAAATCCACAAGATTATATCTTCTGAACGTACATTGCAATTGATTTGCAAACAACACATTTAAAAGATTGACAGATATTGATTCCAGATAGATATTGTATTTAGTTACGTATATTATATATATTATATTTAGTTATTTTCACACATATATTATAATTTAAACGTATAGTGTAACGTATAATTAATGCGTAACAAATAAATACAATGTTCCACAGAAACTTACCTAGATTCTTTCGTCTGCTAGACAGTCGACTCGACCTGTTGTCTCGTCCTCATGTTCAGGCATGTCTCTAGATAAGATCTAAGATTACGGCGTTGCTGTTAATGTCAGATTAGTGTCACTAGCCCTTTTCCAAAACGACTCGCTCGAGAATGGGTCAGAGAGTCGGGCGTGCGCCCGCCGTCTATCGGATTTTGCTCTCTCTTTCTCTCTCTTTCTTTCTTTCTCTAAGTCCCATAGCTTTACTTTACGACTACTGTCGAGTGAGGTCCGACCTTTCTGCAAATCTGTTTATTTTGCGCGGGTTCGCTCGACAGGTAGGTCCTCGAGAGGACTGACCCTCGTGCGATCGACAGTCTGAGAGAGAGACATCGGATTTGTATTGCCCCGTCCTCAAGAAAGCTTGCCGTATCCTCGAGATTTGCACCTATCCTTTGATCCTTTCTACCAAGAGCTTGGATGAGTCTCTCGAACGGCCACTTGACTTTTTGAAATTATGTTATAGTTGGACATACTGATTTTTAATGATCAATGATCGATTTTATTTTACATCAGTATCGATTTAATAAATTTTGATATGCATAAAAATAACTCATATCCCTTTTACTTTATTTGAAAAGGGAAATTGTCAAGACTGTTAACTCATAAATAGTAACACAGAATGTTTTTATTAAACAGCAGAATTTACATATATTGAGTTATGATAAAAAAGTTATTGTTGACATAAAGAACATAAAAAAAAGATTTATAGGCTTATTTGTTCATTAGATGGTAAAAAATAAGCGAATAGCGATAGCACAAGCGATAAAAAATCTATGCAGATGGGATAAGTTTTTAAAAGGAATCCAAGAATATTTAATATGATTATCACTGATTTCCTGATCAGCATTAATGACACATAATTTCTTAATTATCTTAATGACGATTATGAATATAAATTGTTATACTCGATGAATATTCAGTGAAATCATAAAGAAACTATTGTACCTTTATCAGTTTTATATTCATTCATCTCACATTAAAAAAGCAAATACTTTTATAAAATATACTTAATAGTAAGGCAAGGTAGAGTTTTTTTTTCACTTAACTCTTTCGTATAATTTTGACAAAGCTTTAATGTTAAAGATGAAAAATATTATTTTTAAAAATATTATCTACTTTCTCTTTGTTTTTAATATATATCAATTTGTATTCCGAAATGTGTACATACATTTGATTACCGACGGTCAACGGAACGCAAATGTCAGTTACTAGTTTTACCCTTGCTTCTATACATGGAGTTGTTCGAGTTTCGTTACTGTGCGCGTGCGTTTGTGTGTGCCTTTCTGCCACGTGCCTGCAACCCTTATGAGACAACCGATACGTTGGGCGGAGTTCTGCGCCCGGTTCCTTTCGACCTTTGTGATCTGCGCCGTGCAAGTCTACCACCTGGAACTACCCAAGTTCGGCCGATTTTTCGTCGTTACAGCCGTTGAATAACGTTTATCTTTGAAAGTTGTAATATCAGCTTGTTTCCATTTATTCCATTATAGGGCAAAGAATTTTCGCAAGGCGTTTCTATCGAACTTCATTTTCCGCCACGCGCGCTTTGGACTCATTCTAAACTTTGTTAAAAGACATTTTAACAAGATATTACATTAAAGCTTGTTGTTATTTATAATATAAAAAATCTGCCATGAAAGTATGTAATAAATACAATAGTAATAATAGAAAGAATTATACTCGCAATTCGAGAAATGCCAAAGCGATGTGTCTAGCACGATAATTTTCTATACACATAATTTTTAGAGACAAAATATACAAAATCAAAAGAAGTATCGCTTTCATTTTAATTCATGTAACTCATCGCACTTTACATAGTACCCGCGACGTCTCAACTGCGACAGCAACGATTTTCAGCAGGCGGAATGTCGCGGGTGGTGGAAGGAAGGGACGAAGTAATAGAATTAGTTCGGCCAGAGACGAGGAGACCTCACTTGCCTTGCTATAACACGAGTCAAGTTCCGTCACGAAGACCTTAATATCCGCTACTTCCGCCGCCTCCTACTCATTCGTTTGTTTATTCGATATCGTCGACCATCTTATGAGACCCGTGCCTCGTCTTTCTTCCTGACCTTTATGCGATAATACAATTGCTATATGGCGCTATGTGTGCGCTGGCTGATTTATGAAGTGGCTGATGCTATTTGTACATGAACTCAAATATCAAAAAAGTAATATGAGAGGCAAAGTTATTCGAGAGAGGAGACACATTACGAATGTTTCCTACAAATACCGAAGTACTTGATAAATTATTAAATGATCGAAAACGATTGGGTTTTCGCAAAATTTTCACATGTCTGCTAAATAATGACGAAACATTCTCAAATTGCCTCAATTGTCTTACGATAAGATGGTATTCAATATTTCGCTTCAGGCGGGGAACTATGTCGGCTCACGACTGTGGTTAATTGTTATCGCAATTAACAATGAGCTATCCGTTTTTTTTTTATTTTTATAATGAGTTGAAACCGCCCAGCACGCGAAAACTCATACGAGTCGAGAGAACTGTATTGTCTCGCGGGCGATTCGCTCGCCAAGTAGCGAGCAAGAAATCCGATGTGGGTTAAATGCTAATTGCTCAAAGTCGAGCGGTGGCGAATCCCTCGGCGGTGGCACGATCCGCGGCCATGATAAAGCGAACTATACGAAGTATACGTGCATTCTTATCCGCGCTTACATTGGGAAGGTTAAGAGTATCGTGTATGCGGCGTTGGAGTTCTGGGGCACTTTTAGCTTTCGTGTAGCAGTTGCGTGCTGCTGTACGTTCACTCGAGCACGACCGCCGCTCGGAAAAAGTTTAGTGCTTTCTACAATGCTGGAAATAAAAGTTATCGATATTACGAATTTAACACGCGTTGAACTGTGCCAAATAAATGGTTCATAAGTAATATCGATCCCGTCACGTGGGAAATGTAATCTCAAGAGGATGGAAGGGCCCGTATATTACCGTCATGAATAATTTACCAAGTTATTAATCACGGATATACAATATACAGACAAAAGTTGCGATGTCTGATTGTGTCAGCTTCGTTACGACCGTGGAAGGCGACCCCGTCAGCTCCGTTGCGACGGGACTGAGATCCGCACTTTACTATTTGTCTCCACGTGGCGATGATATCATGTTTTTTTTTCCTGGTCAATACAAAGAAATGAGGTCAAATGTGATTGTTTCGCGTAAACAATATTATCTAATATTATATGCGGCAGAATGATAATACGTCAATGTACTGTACAGCTCAATCAAGATATAATAGCGATAAACTGATAAATGTAAATCTTTTGCTTTTTATAACGTATAAAAACTATTTTAAAGCTCTTTTAAATGTTTTTTTCTTACTATTACCATTCCAAGACCAGATCGGGATATCTATAACGATAATGATAGCATGTCACTATATCCATAATGTAGGAATATACAGATAATAATAAATAACAACAGTGACAGGGTTGATTAGATTTGCCAGGTTTATCAAAATCTGCCGCGCGTGTCGACTAGAAAGTGTCCTGAATCGATCGTTTCCTTCATCTACTTTCCTAAGTAAACAAATAACATGGTAATATTCGAAGGAATTATCACAGTGTGTCAAGTTTGCATTTATTTTAGAAAGTAATCGAACATTTGTAAAAAGCCGAATTTATTTATCACGTTTTGCATTAATGAAATTAATTAATATTTATACGTTTTAACAATGTTTGACGATTGTTATTTAATGATATAGAAGTTAAACTTTAATATATCAAGCACTTATTAATTTTAAATGCATATTATTTTCTTATGTCTTTGGAATGTTTATATTAGTAATAAATTTGATTATATTGAATTATTTATATAAAAATGATTATTGTTACTAATTATATATAAAACAATATAATTATGCAAAATACCATTTTTAATTATTATTTATGTAAATTTCTTTTTCTCTAAAATTTTATTTTGTTAGATTTTTTTAAACTAATGATGAATTATGATAGCTGCAAGTGTTTACGTTTATGTTACGTTATATGAAGAGTTCATCTTGTCTTCATTTATAACCGCACACGTTAGGTAGCTCCGTAATTATTCCAAATAATGATAACAATAGAAAGAAAAAGGTAAATAATTTTCGCAAAAAAAAATAAGTCTGATTTGTAGCATTCATAAATAAACATAAATTTCTTTTTACTGTTAAACAAAAGTTTGCTAGCAAGAAGCAAAAAGTTAGTATTAAATTTAATAATTTTTATGAAAAACTTTCGAATCTTACGATAAATCGAATTCGACGTTGATGACGGCTGCTCGTCTTCGAAGTAGCCAAAAGCAAATAAACATCCACTCGACATAATCTTTTCGAAGGCTCGAGCCAGGTCGAGTGTAGGCGCCTGCTTTGCGAGAACTCGAGCGTGCTCCATCGAGCATTGTGTCCATTATACGTTTTTGTCTGCCGCTCTTCCCGCCCTTTCACCCCTCTTTTGCAAGGTTTCCCGTGAGTCCCGCGAGATTCCTCGCATTGTCATACCGAGGTGGTCTCTCTATCCTCCCTTCTTCTTTTTCTTTCTTCCCTTTTCTGTATATAAGTATAAGTTTACGTTTGGAAACCACGGGGCCCACACAAGGTCCCGCCGGTATTCATCCCAACATCTCTCTCTCTCTTTCTCTCTCTCTCTCTCTCTCTCTGCATACCTTTTTCTGCCGAACGGTCCCGCACGGACGAGCGGGCCTAGTCGCGCGTGGCAAACGACGGACTTCGGAATAAAGTACTCTTGGGGAAATGGAGCTGTTTTTACTCGACATTTTTCAATCTTTTAACGAGACACTTGGAGTTCTACCTTGGACAAATTAATTTAATCAAATTTAAATCAATCATTGATTACTAATGTCATTCTAAGAAAACTTTCTTTCTTTTACTAACAATAAAACTAAAACTTAAAACTAAAAAATGTTGAAAGTTTAATTAAGAAAAATGGATTTATAAAAAAAAGACATATATATATATAATTATTTTTAAAGTTTCTTTTTAAAGAAATATCCATAATCATAATATGCGCAAATGTTCCTGTTCCCGGTCGGAAAGTCTTTCTTCTCGGGATGTCGAGTAGAAGCTCGCGTAGAAGACGCAGGATACGGTGCGCCTTCAGCTTTGAGCGAAGATAGGAGTACAGTTATTCATAAAGTAGAGCATGCGTACGTTGGCTCTTAGAGCGGCAGGTGGCTGCCGTTGAACAAAGAAATAAGAAGCAAAAAGAACACGAGCCGTCATCCACCGGGACGAGAGAGCTCTCGTTCACTCGGAAATGATTGAATCATTGAACCGATGTCCACTCGTTACACGAAAATGTGGTAATTCACGAAGGACATGCGACGTGCTTCAATCGCCGATGCACTTCTTCCTGCGCTATCGCATAAGGCGCACTTCGATCCGATAATTTTTTTCCTCTAAATCGGATTAATTTCCTCTTACTTACATTACAAAAAAAGATTCGTCTTAAATTAATCGTCACGAATATTTTTATACTTCTTTAAAGACTGTTTTTATCTTTCTCTCTCTTTCTAAAAAGCATCTCTCAGAAATTCATGAATTTTAGCATATAGTTACTGATTGAATAGAACTACTTTACTTTCTAAAAAATGAGCACAAGAAGCATTTATGATAAATATATTATTTTAATATTTTATATATTCTACATAAAATGAAGGGATTACGTTGGGATAGGAACACATATATAGAATGTTATGAGACAATATTTTAAATTGAATTAATTAGTTATTATTCATATTTTATACAATAGTAATCATAATTAAGGTGTTTTAGTTCTCGTAATATTCTATATCCGTACAAGGGTACTCGGTAAAATCGATAAATTGGGGTCTGCCGTGTTATATCCTATATGTATATAGACGATTTTCTAGGCCTCTCTTGTTTCCTTTGTCTCTCGTTTTTTCTCACATCTCTTTACACTCTTATCACAATATCGTATTTTACACAGATTCACTTACGGCTTACATGCTAGAGGGCCCCGGTGCAATATTTACAGATGTTCGGTGTTCGATCTTCTAGGCCTTGCCGAGTCTAATCGATCTCCGATGGCTTGCACCGAGACTAGTAACGCTAGTAAATTCTATGGACTCTTTATGCTGTTTACCATTCTCTCTTTCTCTCTCTTTCTCTCTCTCTCTCTCTCTCTCTCTCTCGCTCGCTCGCTCGCTCGCGTACTTTCTGTCACATTAAGTTCGCACTCGTTTTCGCGCGCAGTGCTATCATAATCCGCATTTTCGATGAAAGCATGGCAAGATGAGCTGTATGGCTGATTTTGCACGCTATTCATCTAAGCTGTCGGATTGACGTCTTTTTTTACGTCGCAGAGATTAATGTCTCACGTATTATTTCCTGGAAACCATGCATCTTTTTTGCAAATAGATATGCGCGTATAAATTATTTATTATTATAAATAGCATCACAATTTTTTTTTCTGAAATTTCGTTGACTTCAGTTTTACGTAATCAGAATTACGTAGATTTCTGGAAACTTAAGAACGGAAAACTTTGCATATAGAAGATAAATTCGTTTTTCTGACGACTGCAACTTTCCAGGAAATTCTGCGCCAGTCTCGACAACGATGATCAAAATGCGCACCTTGTCACTTCGACCACGCTCAATTGTTTTACGCTGTTTTTCGCATTTCCGGCTTTACACACGTAATTTAGGAACTGAGGGGAGCTTCGTCTTAAATTATACACGCATACACCTTCTTATTGCACCGAATCAAAACGCAAGAACCCGTCCGAGAAGGCCGTCTCGTGCTTCCTAGTTTTCCGCAGCGCGGCTTGCGGTTAAATCTAACGGTACTTATTATTATACACGAGAGAGAGAATCGTCGCGTCGTTGTCGCCGCCGTCGTCGTCGTCGTCGTCGTCGTCGTCGTCGTGGCCGTCGTCACCGTTGTCGCCGGTGCATCCTTCGCGTGCACCGAACGACGACGATGAATTCGTCACGACGTAGGAATTCCGCGTCGCCCCGACGCAGCGACATCGATCCCCCCCGGACCGTAGCCTACCTTCCTGCCCGCCTTCCCTTTTTCCGCCGCGAGGCTTTTACGCAAGCACACGCGACGTAATCGCGTAACCAGCGTTCAACAGCAAGCGCGGTCGACACGAGCGGAAGGGCATAAAACTAGTTTTGTACTGTTTTCTTTGTGCACCATGGGGGGCGAACCCGGCAGCCTAATCCGCCTCGAGTTTCCGCGCCGCGTCGACTCGCGCGGCGCCGACGCCCTTCGTCGATTCCCAGGGAATCGGGGAAATCGGGGGAGATTTTTATACGGGTGCATTGCCATGTGAGATGCCACGTACTCGATCGCCGACTCTATCAATAAGCGGATTCGGAAATCGGCATATCTGTAAGAGATTATTCGATTATTCGAGATTCGAGAATCACTCACGATTGAGACAAGTTTTTCTATCTTTTACATTAAAAATGTAAATTTGTGTACTGTCTCACCCTGGGATTGTATCGAGAAATCGACGCAATCTCGGATCGTGAAAGTTTTGTTAATTACAATTAATGACGGGTAACGCGGTGAGACCGGATTTCGATCAGTGGTCTTGTCGGAGATATGAAACGTTCGTGGGAGATCCTATGTTACAATAAATGTAAATAGAAATTAAAAATTTTCAATTTCCAACGTTACGTTTGAATTAGTGCATCAGAAGGCACACGTACGTGTGCAGGTATTCGAGAAATTATATTTAACTTTTTGCGGTCTCGAGAGGGCGGAATGTGCGGAACTGAGACCCGGTGGTCTCGGTGCACACATTGCGACCGACATGTGCCGAACGGTAACAATCAGAGCGAAGGAAAAGACAGAATCAGGAAGGACAGGAACTGCGCGGCACACCACGCGTTCTCATGAGACGACGACCATTGTTGCACTGACGAGACCGTGGATCTAGGTCAGCGGTGGGGCCCGCCCTCCCAGTTTCCCGCGGTTGCAAGCCACAGCCGTCGTTTTTGCGGTTTCGCGTCGCCTCTTGGAAAGCTAGATATTGTGCGACGCAAGATGGCAAGGGTGACCTAACATGGCCGACGGAGGACGGCGAAGAAGAAACAGCGTAAAACAGTCCGCCACATCGTTTACCCGCAACATGAACGGCTTATAGCGTGAAGCTCGCGTTCTGCTCTTCTGACAGAGTTCGAGCATAGCTTCCTTGTGACGGAAAAAAAGGGAGATGCTAGTTTTCTAGGATGCTAGGCCTTGAATAATTCCAATAGATCGTATTTTTAGAGGCAGCAAATCGTTCTATTTGACTTACCATTAATTTACTGAAGTTCCCTTCCGGTTTAGTAATTTTATAATTTGAAACTTTTCATCAAATGTATACTTAACGAAACGATATTTCTTTGTAAATAAATTTATAAATAAATAAATATTTTTGAAACTATTTTTAAAATAAAAACTCTCGGTTATCAATACATTATGTAAAGTATTGCAACTGACAATGAGCGAAAATCAAGCGTGCGCGCGCTGCGCATTAGACTACAGAACTATGAAAGAGACTACAATCAGGGCAATCAATATTGAAATTAGAACGACTCTTCTTCACGTTTTCCGAGGTTCTTAATGTATTTAATTTAATGTGTTTAAACATCAGTGGCATTCCGCGCGTCGCCAACGGAGATAATGACTTTTTTTCCAGCTCGTTCCTCTAGCTATTCGTTTCTCCGTTGAGGCCTCCGGCCAGTTGCCTCATCCGGGAAGGAGGGACCGGTGATTACAGCGAGCCACCGTGATTGCCGAGATCGTTTGACTCACGAAAATGTCATTAGGATTTCATTACTTCCAACCGCCTTGAGGAACGACTGCTCAACGAGTTTATGCAACGTCGTCTCTCGTTTCCCCTCCGTTTCTCTCGCTTCTCTCGCCTATCTTCCCGGAGAGACCTCGCCAATCCTGCCGTTCTTCTCGTCCATCTATCGCGCGAGATCCAGCACGAAGTAGGTCAGCTGCGCTCGCGGTTGTTGGGCAACTGTCACAAAGGATCGACCGGCCTAACGTCATCGGCAATTGACATTTGCGAGGAGATAGAAATTGGTTTTTAGAGATGCACGATTGTGCCAGATTGGGCTGATTCAGAAAGGTGACGAAAATATCGAGTCGTACTGAAAAGAATCACGCGATCTGGTCCCGCTGTTCGCCGAAGGTTTGTTACGTTTATCCTAAACATAATTATCAGAGACGAGCGCCGGATGTAGGCCAGGGATCTCGCAAACCTGTTCTGCATTCCGTTTCATTTTTCAAACCGTGATATCGTTATCGCCACTATCACTATCGCATTAATCTCGGTAATCATCAGAACTTGTTAAGTTTAAATATAATTGTAATTATGTGAAGTCATACTTTGTCCTTCTAAATGAATCTCACAAAATAATTTTTATTCATATTAGTAAATTGTTCATTTATCAACACCGATATGAATTTTCAATTAAACTGAAATTATATGAGCGAGAATCAAACTATTATGTTTTACGAATTCATTCTGACAATGAGAATAAATGTGAGAATAATAGAGGCAATATTAGACCAAAAACCTCAAATTTAACATTTATAATCTAAAATATTTAAAATTAAAAAATTTTAAATAGAAATATTAATTAATTAAATTATAAAATATTTCAATACTAAGAGATAATTTTTATAAATAAACAACATATAAAAGACAAAGAAAAAATACGATGGATTATAAATTTGAAGTTTTTGGTATGTAAAAATAAAATCAATTAATATCTAATTGTAAATTGATTGATGGTAACGTCGATTCAATATTTTTTCGTAGGAAATTATTGTATCGCGTAACTTGTTTATTTGATTAACCATAGCGATTAAATTCGGTATGCAATTCCACGCTTGACAAACGGCAGACAACAACATTTTCACAATGAAAACAATTACTTGGAGGCAATCTCTGCTTATAATTAACCGTAGTAATCAAATTAGATCCGATGCACGCAATCACGACGGTCGACACGAACAGACATATAGAGAAGCGGGAGAACGTTTTATTTCCCGGGAAAAAAAAGATTCCTCGCGACTCTTATTTTTGCGACAACGATTACCTGTCAAACACGAAAAGCGTGACAATCACTCAATCATACGCGAAGCGTTACAAGTACCCTCCAACTCGTAAATCGAACTTCAAGATCATCAATGAACGACGTCGTCCTTAGAGAATTCGCATCACGAACGGTCACGGGCTAATTTTCGGCGATTTCAGATTATAAATCGCTGTTACATTATTATTATCATCCTTTTTTTGTTTACAACGTACTTTTTTTTACTTCACCGTACGACGATGCCGCTCCTGCCTTCCTCCAACTAACGTCGATTCCAGCTCGAGAGGAAAACGTCTCGCAGCACAACGAAACGGCGTGCACCGAAACAACGTCACTATAATCAGTCAAAAGTCACTCGATGCACGGGGATCGTTCATGACTTCTGGATTCTCCGCTCCGTCGTCGACAGTCCACATTGGCTGGAAACTCTGGGCGTCGGTCCTCTCCGTCAGGTTTTCAGAAGCGTCTGTATCGTCGCCGAATTGGCATTCGTGGTTGCATTTCTCTCATCTCAATAGTAGTTATTATTAATATTTTGCTAAAGGGCGTGTATCACACACGACGTCGCACTGTTCGTACCGCTCTCACTTCGACGGACGGCCCGCACGGATACCGGCATGCGGGTTTCATTATACGATTAGAAACAATATTAACATTCAATTTTCCTCACGAGAGGCGCTACACATATTCACACTTTAGGGCAGGACCGCTGGGATACGTTCGCGGCACCACGAAGGGATGGCTCACCTGAACTCAGTTCAAGGGACATCTTCGTTAAACCGCTGGCCATACTCTGTAAAAGGCACAGATAATCGTTCAATTAGACAATGTTGTGAAATATAACGGAGGTTTCGCGAAATTTCAAAAGATTAGTAGTTCTACTTCAGCATCAGGCTACTTCTTCAACAAAAACTTCTCCGTATTGTAAAAAAGAAATTTAACTGTCAATGTTTTATTAATAAACTTTAATTTCAAGTTGAACGCATCTCAAAATACCTATGTTGCATCTTTTCGTATAAATAAATTTATACATACGAGATTTATCTATATACTGTACAAATATAGTTTTTTCGGTCTGTGTGGCACATATTCACGCCGGTCCTCGCGGTTATTATATTATTAAAGAGATATGCGGTAACTTTGAAGCTTCCGGAATCACAGCGCGATGAATATTACGGCGAGGCGAGTGAGGTAAATTTGTTGTGTCATGCTGGTTCTTAGTGAATAGGAGAAACGTCCAACATGTCCCAAGGGGACACGTGACTGGCAGTACCAGTTTGTGTTGAGGCGCGCTGATTGACGCGTCGCACTTTAATTTCAAATTGAAAATGTCTATGATTGAGTATCGAAGTACTATTCAATTATGCTTACACAGAAATCGCCGATATGAGTTATAGCAGTCAGAATGACAAAGCTATTATCAAATGCAGACATTTAAAGAATGCTGTTCTCTCATTGTAGGTGAAATACGATAGATATTCCGTATCTTACAACACGATTCAGCTCACAATTATTTTATTTTCTCAACAGCATCGTTAAAAGAAAGATCGAAATGTAGATATTGTATAGTTTAGATAATTGTTGTGAACTTTGTGAGTAACATTCTTCTATTCTGAACATTACTGCTCCAATCGTAGATGTCTGATCGCAAATATTTAACATTTTCTCAATTTCAATATACAATAGCACAGCCCAAGAATTAAGAACTGCATCAATTTCGCAATACTCTATAGCTCTCAAAGACAATGTATCAAGCCTCCGTCAACGTCGATTCGATTCGCAGAAGCACTTACGTGAGTAGTCCGGGGTTGGGGTCCGCCTGGTACCAGGAGTACTGTGGCATGTAACCCGCGTGATGTGGCGGCGGTGGCGGTGGTGGTGGATGATGCCCGGCCGTGTGCGGGTGATGATGGGAGTGGGGCGGTGCGTGTGGATGCGGATGGTGCTTCATCTCACCCGGCCAGGAGGGTGCTGGCGGGCTCTCGTTGTGCTGAGGCGACATCTCGCTTCCGGGGCTCGAGCTCCCGGGGGTGTGACCGCCACCTCCACCGCCCATGCCGCCGAGATAACCCGTCGTCGGGCTGCCCGACACGGAACTTCCGCCCCCTGAAACACAAACGTGAACCGGGAACCGTTTCAGAACCGCTCCGAATCTCGCGGCCGCCGCCGCCGCCGCCGTATTCAGCTATGTCGCGTTGCTGCTGCACATGCAGCTGCATGCGCCTGAATGGGACCGGCGTCGCAAATTGTATTAATCGCGCGAGGGAAACGGTATTGTGCGCTAATGCATCTGGTGGCTGCTACGAGATGGGAAAGAGTATCCAGAGGGTGGTCGCGCGTTCGATTTCGCAAGCTCTAAGTCGAGCTGGGATCTGCTCGAAGAAGGGGTGGCATATATAGTTCATTCCGTCCAACTGTACGTCATGTTTCCGTGATATTCTGCCATTTAGAAGCGCTCCGATTTTTATCTCCTCCGAAACTTTGCGTTACCTTGATGCTATTCTTAAGCACGGGACTGTTACAGTTTTGCATTCATTAGTTTAAGTAATGAGGTACATCATGAAGCATACACACATTTAGATTCATTTATGATTATTAATTTTTACAACATTTTACAACATTTAATCCAAAAAGGTGAAAATTAGCGTGAAAATTAGTTTATTATGTTAACATAATGAAAATGTATTGTAAGAATTAAACTGTAACAAAGATATTCGCATATGAAGCTAAAATTTGTATCGCACATCGAAATCACTACGTGAAACTTAACGATACGCATTGGGAAGTACGAATGCTCGCACTAAATTTCGACATGAAAGAGGCATTCCTAGCAAGAGAAATTTCTCAAGATGGGGTTAATTACACTGGCTACGTCTTTCGTGGTGCATTTACGAATAAATCACTCACTAGGCAGATTCTAGATTACCGTTAGTCGCAGAAAGGGAGCAGCGGTTTTGTCGTTGCCGGCAAAGGCGCGATAAAAAAATGCAGACCGCGAAAATTGCGTCGGATTATTAGTATTGTAATTACGGAGTAAAACGCCGTGTTCGCTGAGATTGCGGCGGCGATGCGGTAAAGTGATGGAGCAGTCCCGTCAAGCGCGCAATCATCGCGCACATTCACCAGTGACATTCAATTAACGCTGGTGGAGTTCATCCAATTAAAAATGCGCGAGTGATCGTGTTCACGAAAATAGATCAGTCGATCGCGAGAATGATTCAATTGATTGGCGGCAAATTAATCATGCACGCTTTCAAGATTCCAATTAGATACGCGACGGAAATGAATTTTCTTTCTTCTTGGAATTTTTTTCTGTTTAATTCATAACAGGTGTATATTTTATATATGCAACAGCGACTTACCTCCTTGCATGAGACTTCCGGGTTGACCGGGTTGAGGGGATGGTCCTCCAGGTAGAGCGGTCCCACCCGCCAGAAGACTGCCGTGTTGGCCACCACCGCCACCTCCACTCTGTTGTGCCGCCTTCATCATCTTCTTGTACTTACTCCTTCTGTTTTGGAACCAGATTTTCACCTGCAAGGAAAATCGTGACAATTGTTAGAGATAGATTTCCACGAACAAAAAGTAAGAAACTTTTTTGCTATTCCTATGCTTTTGTCTAACGTCGGACTTGACTATTTCGAAATTCCAACGATAAATAATCTTATCAATATTAATTGAGCCGTTGTCCTTCGTTTTATCATAATAGTGAAGGTAACTTCCGTCAACTTTCTGAAGGTATTAGATAAGCGAGAAAGATAAAGGAGGAACTTCGTGGGGACAAAAAAGTATTGCGACAGAATAGTATATGTGCTTATTATATATCATGCTGAATACTTATTAAATGATTATTAGCATTTACATCATATTTACGTTTCTGCGAGTATAACTTGTCATACAGGATTACTTGTCATATTACTTTTTTTTAAGTCGTCGTTTACGTATTATACGTATTTATATAACGATTATTAATTTCCCAAGTCGGATTAGAAGATTTTGAATATGCATAAAATTTTAATAACACTTTTTATACATAAATCATCTCATTTATAGTCACGCAATAAATTGCAATATTTATAGATATATCAATACCAGTCACGTTAAATATACAATCATCGTTATCATAAATGCTAATATATATATATCTTTTGTATTATATATAATATTTATCATTAATATGTCTATTCCTGCAATGTTTCCTTGAATCATTTGATTAATCCATAAAATTATTACAAAATAGGGCCGCAAGCGACTCGTCGAGATGCATCGGCCGATTGTCGACGCGCGATTGGAAATATATTTCGCAACCGCGATGCGCAAAAGCGTGCCTGAGTCTAATCCGATGCTTCGCATCATCGCTCCGCACTGCCGGGTTAGACTCGGCGGCGAAGACGAAGGAAAAAGAAAAGAAAAAGAACACACGCCGTTTCGTAATCATCGTTTCTTTTGCCTCCTCGCTACGATGCATAGAACCGCAGCGCGGCAAGCAGCTTCGTCGTCCTGCGGCGCGTATACCGGTGCGCACGCGCGACCGCTAGGATTGCACATGCGGTATTTTTTTTTGTCTCAGCATCCGCACACATGCACCGTATGCACGTGACGTGCTGGCTCAATCTTACGTAACCCTGCCGCGCGGTGCGCTAAGCGTGTACGTGTACAGGAATACGCGAGGTGTACACTGCCCGACAATAATTCGTTCCTATCGTTCTACGGACATAACATTTTAATCCCTAAAGTTGTCAGCAGATCAAA
>VBVR01000231.1:0-25270 GCA_011638315.1 Tetramorium parvispinum | reverse complement strand
AAAATAAATTCAGCGCCGTGACTATATTCCCATGTTTCCCTTGCCCCGCGAAAGGGGCCACGGAACGAATTATTGTCGGGCAATGTACATACGACAGAGTTCGAACCCGGAGCCATATGTTTAGACATGTCGTTGGAATTAGTCCGTGAAAAATATCCTACCGCCCCGAAAACAATTCCTTTTTACTTTATCCTTTCTCGCGCGATATCTCATTTATTATTTTATAGTAAAAGAAATTGTTATATTTAATAATTTTGCATCCGATTTTACTTAATTTTTCTAGATTTACCAATATATGTTCTTTCTTTTTGTATATTACTTTCTGATATCATATCTTACATATAGAACGTCGATTGTTACTTTTAGACACATTTTACACGCGTATTTTTCTGTTCATGATACCATTATTCCAGGACGTTTCGAAAGTATTCAGCTATACCGACGAAAACAGAGACATGCCTTTTTATTAATAGTATACTACGCCTAATGACTTTTTAACGAGCCTATCCGCTGTAAACCATCCGACCTTACCCGATCAAACTCGATATTCCACCGCCACGTCGATCAAACGCCGCGATCATAAAATACGAGATGAATACAGTGAATACGCGCATCTATTCAGCAGGCACGAAGAATGTTTCTTTTTTCACAATTAAAGATTACTCTCCTTTCATGGCAATCTTAGTCTCGTCGAACAATGCATTCGCATATATGATAGAAATGTAAATAATAAAATAAATTATACCGTTATGGATATATATGGCTGTCTATTAATTATAAAATGAACAATGAAAAAATCCTTTATCGCGGAAGTGCAAAAGAGCAACAATTGAATGTTTCTATTTTTTAGTCACCTGCTTCATTAGCATAACATTTATTCAATCAATCTTTCAAATCGCAGTGACATTATCATGAATAAAATAAATTTTCTTTATAAAATGTAATAAAATAATACGTAAACATGGGTTTTTGTAATTAGATGAACCTGTTCTTTAATGAACTCGTTTTTATATGATGTTGCTATTTTATTTCGCGGTACATTTCAACCGTCTGAGTCTCTACCTTCTAACATCCCCTCTCAGCGCGTCGATCAGACTTAGTTAATTAAAGTAACCGTCCAGCTTTTGATTGACGTTCAAGGTGTAAAAAAGCTGATGACATGAACGTATGTATGCGCATGCTGTTTCATAGACTATTGCACAGTGGAGGAATCAAAAGATTGACGTAGTGAATGATGCGGATCTCGGCTAAACAATTGCTTTCAGTTTATAATTATTCGACAAGAACATTAAATGAGATCAAAAGAAAAGTAAAGAAAAGACCTTAATTTGAATATTTCGATAACTTGCACAACGCAATCATATATCAGGCAAATAAAAGATTGTGAAATCCATATGTCTTTACATATGGATTTGCAAATATCTCAAATTAAAAATAAAAGAAAATTGAAACGAGAATTAATAGCAAAAACAATATACACACTTCGTTGTGAAATCTTATTTTTCGCGCATCTTCCTAAAACGCGAAATAACAGTTCGGGGAAATAACATTGAAAATTAATCGATACGTACGGCACAGCGCTTTTGCATTATACATAAGCATGCAGAAACCAGAAATAAACTATAGTTCCTGCGGAACACGCATCGTCACACTCCGCCGTGGCCTCTTCATTAAAAGCGCGGCACGAGCTACCGAAAGAAACATCTTGACTGACACTGACGCACGCATGTACAGGGTATATACAGTGTCTCAGAATCTCCTACTTAATTTTAATGACAGATTTTTTGATTAACTTGAGGTACTATTCTCTCGAATAAAACACCCAAGTATTTTTCGTTAATTAAAAGAATAACTATATCAAGAATAATTAATCACATTGGGATATTTGTTAACATTTGAGGAAAAATCGGTTCCAATCTCTTCCGAGAGCACCTGTTACTGGAATATCTCGAAACATCCTATGCATACGCGTTATTCATCGCGAAAAATATGCGGCAACATCAGCAGCCTCTGGTCGGCAAGCGTGCGCCCGGTGTGTGCCGGAGCAAATAAATCTCTTTCTAATTGCTCGCTGAAAAACCCGGTTGCGCCGAGTAGAGATGGCGCCCGACAAAGGCCAGCAGCGCTAAAACCCGGTTTTGACGTGCTTTATTTCGCTCAACTGGCCGGTTGGGCCGACCAGCCGGAAAGAGCGGATCGCGCTCGCCAGGCGCGGCGGTTTGTTTATTGATATTTACAGCCGACGTTGACAGGGTACGACGCGCATCGACGGTAAGGGATGCGCCTTCGTTCGCGAAGATAATGTTGGCGAGGTTTGCGTTTTTTCGAGCCGCTGGCGGTTTCTCTCTCCCTCTCTCTCTCTCTCTCTCTTTCTCTATCTGTTTCTCGCGGGAACGGCATGCGGGATATATTTACGCGTGTCGGCGCGCACGGTGCAAAGCTTTAATTAATATCTTTTTTCCAGGTGTCGTCAGAGCACGTTAGACACTCGTACGAATGATTCTTGTTGTTTCCTTATTTGGTGAACGAGACCATGGACAAAGATTGTATTTTATTTGAGATATAAATATAGAATATATATTTGTTCTTTTTCATTTGTTGATTATTCGATAAATGTCGCATTTTGGGAATATTGTAAAAATCCTATGTATTATCTTTTTGTATAACATATTTTGTACATCGATATATGAGACATATAGCTCTCTTGTACGATTATTCCAATTTAGTTGATAGAGAAAGTTTTGAAATGCGTGTGAAAATGTGAAGTTTTATGGTGCGAAATGCGGTTCGAGATAATAATGATTGTTCTCTCGTGGTGGATCCGACGACAAGCTCGGTCGTCAGTGATTTATTACTCTCTGTACTACTCATTACTCCGTTACTAACATTCTTTCCATCAAATCTTTCCCACAATTTGCGTACCGCTTGAAAGAGAAAAATGTCTTCTTTGAGAAACCTAAAATCATGTATATTTTTGACTAGATTTTATTTTAAATACATTTCCAAAGAAACTATTTTAGAGAAACTAAATCTTTAGTATTAATTAATTGATATTGAAGATTTCTTCGTCATGTATACATATGTAAATATTTTGTATGTATATTAATTAAAATATGTGTATTATTTAAAATATTTTCATAAACAATTTCTTGACGAATTATAATATAAATTAATGGTCACTTAATTTGTTTCACGAAAATTTCGAATTTTCGCATGGAGGCCACATATGAAGAAACCACACCGGGTGTTAAGAGTAACTGGAGAAATAAATCAAATTACACTCCAAGAGTGAATCATAGAGCCGTCGACTGGCCGCGAGGTAGCAATCAAAATCGCTTTATACTCCAGCAGCGTTACAACAAGCGACGCAGGCATGAGACGTCGAGCGGGAATCTTCGCGGCTCCGCGTCGCGCGAGTTAAAGGAAGAATACCGAAGGAGTGAGCCGAGGGATACAAATGCACCCTGATGCCGTCGGGCACCGGCAGACACGGTGGCAAGCTGTCGTTATCTCTCGGTTGGACTTAGACGCGCGTGTTACGTGCTTCTCCGCGCGTCGAATGGCCGTCGGGCGGCCGCGCGCGAGCGAGCGAGCGAGCGAGCGAGCAAAAATTACGTCGGAGCAGCCGGTGGTCGCCTCGCCTTGCCTTGCCTCGCTTCGCCTCGCCTCGCCTCACCTCGTCTCACCTCGTCTCGCCTCGTGAGGGCAAAAAGATGAAGCGAGGACGCCGTTGCTGCCGGACCCGATGATGTTGCCGCGGCCGCAGCGACGGGCTTCCGACGTCGCCGCGGGCGAGGAACTCGGTAACAGTCCGCGCTGTCGATATCGCTGATGCATACTCAATGAGCGACGGATCGTCGCCAGGGGAACGTAGGGGACGGAAGAGGATGCCAGCGGGCAGGGGACGAAGGGAGGGAGAGGGGGCGGGTTCCGATCGAGGGGACAGGTAAGATTTTAGACGAAAAAGTGCAGCGCGAATCGAAGGCGATGCTGTTTAATATGTATGAGTAGCATCTAGGAGTAATATTATCTCTGTATAAATGGAAACGCTCCCACCGCGATTCGATCCGCGTCGGGGCTGCATCCTTGGATCGCGATGCAGCTCGATGATTTGAAGCCCCTACGCCTAATACGAGGGGGGAACTTGCGGAAGGATGAGTCGTTAGAAGTTGCGAGCTTCTTTTTCGATGGCTGGAATTGCGGATGTGATGCCAGGTTTCAGGTTTCGTTGCTAATAAATGTTGCGGACATTCAATAAAGCTGATATTAATAATGTTTTTGGAGATACATGGAGTAGATAAACTTTATCGAAAAAAATTTCTCAATTGTATATCTGTCGTTCTTTTTGTAGTTCCTTGCCATTGCCGATCGTTCGGTGTTTCGAATCGATAGAGTTTGCTCTGTCAATATTGATTGAGATGACATGTGGCGGCAAGTGGACTAAAATACTCGTCATAAGTGTTGCGATTAGCATTTGCGAAAAATATAGTTCTGGATTTAATGCACGTCGATAGCGTCAAATTCTAGGAATCATGCGTCAGCTGTGTCTTTGTACGATCAATACATTTTACAGAAATGCTACTAACACACGCATATACACACATTCTTATTCCTATAATAAAATCGTATATATATATCACACAATCCATAAACCGTAATCCGTTTTATTAATTCTATTATTACACGTTAAAATGTAATTTGGCGAATTGTGTCAACATATATCACCCAACGGCAATTACATTGTGCGTGATACATGTTCTCCATTGCTGACCTCATCGTAACTCATTCTTCATCTGATCGAAACGGAGACTGGACAATTAAATACAATTACAGCGACGGTGATGATGGCACGACTAATGATACAATATAAAGTCAGTAAATAGTTCACAGTCAATAGCATTTGAAATATACCCTTGTAATTTGTCAGACAATAATTAATTATCGACTACATTTATAAAAAATTCTTACAAATACTCCGACAACTGTGACATTCAATTCATTACATGGATAAATAAAATCTTTGTTAGACTTTGTTGTATTTCTATTCTAGAAGTTGTTATCACCCTGAAAAGCGATGAAATTAACTTGAGTCGAAAGGCAAACGGTTCGTTATGAAATCATGAAGTGCGAATTATATCGCGCGTTCTCAAGTAGGGATCCTCGCGAAATTGAAAGTTATATCGCAGCGTAGTGTCGCGCACGTTGGCTCAAATTATTCTTGGCGACGGGTCGATCCCCCTTCATACAGTGGGACCCCCGTCGGCACGTTCTGAATGATCCAATCTGTCCGCACAATAAATAATCACGCGTATCGGTACGGCCTACCTGCGGCCGAAAGCCGTAACAAACTAATCCGTCATCGGTGCCCGACGCCGCGCGCCGCGCCGGTGCACCTAGCCTGAGGATTTTCAGCGAGTGGTAATCACGCGGGGCACAGTGAAAGAGCGCACGGCGAGGTCACCCTCGTTCATGCCCTTTATACGATCTAACTAAGTAGATCAACGAACGTATCTGATAGCGCCGAATTAGCAGTTCACTTGTTTGCACAGGAAAGATGAAGCAAAATGAGAAGGAGATAGCACGTTCCGCTATGTGATATACCAAAATAAAAAATTTCAATTTACTTTAACAACGCAATTTTAGTCTCACACTGAGAGAAAAATATAGTTACTTTTAGACCCAACCATAATTTTATGTTATAATATTTCTAACAAAAAATATGATTAACTTAACTATATGCATTATTATGTTAATCATAATTATCGTTAGAAATATTATAAAATTGTGGTTGGGTCCAAAACTAACTATATTTTTCTTTCAGTGCACATGGATACCTTGTCCGATTAAAAATTGCTACTAAAAATGAAATAAAAAAGTACCAATTACTTTTTCTCTCTTGTTTCTGATACTCCCGAGATGTGCAATTTCTCCCAATGGTTCAGTACGTTCCATCGCATCTCGCCGATATGTCCGAAATCACACTTGCACGCAGCTGGATAACATATGTCGCGTATTTCGAGGAGAACGGTCGCCCAGTCGGGCACACGGCGGATATCATAAGCGTTTACATTTCCAGCTATCGGCTGGGTGAAGAGGATACAGGGGAGTAGGAGGTCAGGGAGAATAATAACAGCCGTGTAAATGCGTCACTAGGGCCCCGTTCGTTCGCATAATGCTATAATGCCTTTTTTTTTTTCATTTCGCTCGCCCGCTCACTCCTACAATGCAACGTCGGCGCCCCTCGCCCTCGCGCTCCTCTCGTCCACGCGCCGGGGCCCCTCGCTGCTTCGGCGGTTCCCACTTCCTGCCTGGCATCGGTGATGCGCAGTGCCACCTTAACAACGAAATTCCCCAACGGTGCAGCGGTCCTCCTCGCTTTTGTCTCGTTCACGGTTGTTTCTTTTGTATGTATGACCGCGAACGTAGCGGGAAAGTTCGCGTCGGAATCCGGCGATGATATAAAAGGAATTATAGATGTTATCAAGCGGCGTGATTCGCGTGTTTCATGGACGCCGCGTCCAGATTTCAGCTAAGCTCTCTTCAACTTCTTGCATGGCGGATTACATCCTCATAATCCGAAGGACGATCTTGATCTCATATCATCCCTCACGCCACGCTCAAGCGCGATGTGCACTCAAAGGCACATTAATTAAGTGGCGAGTTACCAGTTAATATCTTTCAACGAAAATATAATGAAAAACGTAAGGGAACTTCGGCCTTTACCCCGACTTGTCTCTACCGGTTTATTTATCGCGTCGACACGCGAGTGTCGGCTACTTTTCCGTTGGCGTGATAATGGGACTTCGGACGGTGGCCGTCCGCGATGGGTACAATGTTGCGCGCAATCGCCAACCTCTGTCGTTTTGTCGGCCATTCGCGACACAAAAGCCGCGCGTGCTAGCTTTGTCCGGTGAAATCTTAATCGGAAGCGCGATTATCGCGATATCGTTATTATACGCTTCGCGCACACTCCGCGCCGCGCCACGCCGCGCCGCGCCGGCACGAGGTCGCGCGAAGAGACGAAAAGTGGTTGAAATCAAACGCAATTCCGTAGTGGGCTCACGTGCCGCGGACAACGGTGACACCGTGACGAGCGGAATAGCGCGTCGCGCAGAGCGGTACAACACCGTCACCGTTCCTTTTGTACCGTCGCCATTTGTTATTTTGTACATATTCATAACGGCGTTACATCACACCAGCGCGTACCGATGCATTCTCTCTCGTTCCCGTTGCTTTTTTTTTTCTCCCCTCTCGCTATTTTTCTCCGCTTTCCGTTTCCACGTCCACGGATACCAATCAGTGGTTGTCATCCATCAACGTCCGCCGTTGATGCGTTTCGCGCAGATTTATTGGGTCTTAAGGAATGACCACGCAGAAGCGGTTGCTGGTAACGTCACAATTAAAATGCGATTAATGCATTGTGAGCGTATCGAGCCGCTGATTTTTGCCATGGTAAACGCTTTTAAAAAGGCTCATTACTAATTGTTCAATTCCGTTCCTCCGTAGAAAAACGTGTCGTTATAAAAGATTACAAATACGTAATTGTATTCGTTGAAGAAGTAAAACCCGATTGAATCTGCGTTTCTCTCTAGACTGCGCGCAAACAATTCCAATTACTGTACTTCGTAATTTTCCTCTTATCGGGAGAAACATTACTCCCTCAGATATACGGAAGATATTATTTTTCAAAGGCATGCAGTTAATTTTACTTCTGAAAGCATGTATCGCGCGAAAGCGTAAACAATCCAATTAATTTCCACATAATTAATAACGTCCTTTCAGAAGAAGCCCGGCTTTCCTCATTTCCTGCGTAAGAGCTCCAATAAATTTTCATTATCAGTCATGTTCCTTAATCCGTATTTCCTCCAACCAACGCAGAGAACTCTTTCACATCGTGCGCGCTGCGTAATACAAGTCCCGATAGAGTCTCGTTTATTCCCTTAGATCTCAGCGTAAGTTTGCGCGCGGTATTTACGCAGGATCAGCCGCAACCTGTGGTCCTGCGTTACGTGAGAAATCTTCGGGCACCGTTATTGTATATCGCGCCGGCTGTCGTTCGCAAGACACAAAGACCCTATTCATCCGCATGCAATTGCATGTGTAGGAACCGATTCTGACTTCCACCATGCTGCGCGCTATCCTCTCCATCGACAAATACCCTCCCCCTCGGTCGCTCAACCTCGTTACCGTGTTACATCGCGGCGGAAAAGAATTCGCGGTAAGCCAAAAGCAATACGCGTTTCTCTCCGCAAAATCGCAGAGTCCTCCGCTCAGAAGCCGCGAACGGACACTAACGGCGGGAAAACGCATTCGAATGTAATCTGCTCGCCACGTCGCGTCGCGTCGCGCTTGTCGGTCGATCGTACAATCGTCATTTATTTGAACGCAATTACTCATTCAACATGATTACACATTGGTAGAGATTACTAATATCTGTCTATTACGTACGAGATTAATAGGGCGATAGTATTTTTACGACATGGGTTATTAGCTTTATGGGATTATTAATATTAATTCGCGTCCGTTTAGTTTTTTACGCTAATTGAGATGTAGTGATTTACAGACGGCTTCTCATTGAGGATGAAATTATGCTCGCGCCGATCTATGTCGGAAAATTTTGGGTTTTAATTTATGAAGAGTGCGCATTTAACAAAAAAAATTGGTAACAAATGCATCAATTATTATAAATATAATTATTAAAATATAAATTATAATATATATGTTATAAAGAAATATATATATATATATAAGAAAAAAAGCTCGTTTTTTTCTTTCTTTCCTTTTTTCTCAATTGCAATCGAATAAATAATGATGATCGAAATTGACACATTTTTGATATCAAAATTAGTGTGCAATGACTTTCTGTGGGCGAAATGGTACAGGAAAAATATAGCAAGATGCAAATGTAGGATTGAATCGGGCGAATCTTTCTCATCGTAATGACGCATTTGGGGAGAAGCTGGCTGAAACCGCGGATGGCTTCACTTTGCAATTTTCACGATGGACATGACGGACATTCCCATGTCCGTATTCTCGCGAGTTTCCACGAGCCGGAATAAGTCCTCGTTTGTAGGTGGGTACCTTCGTCACGGTGAGCGGTTCGCAGCATGGTTTACCGGACAATCGTGGTGGATGCGCTCGAGGACGATGAGCGGAGACAGGACAGAGGAGAGAAAGAGAGAGAGAGAGAGAAAGAATAAATCGAAAGGAGGGAGAAAAATGGAAGGAGAGAGGCCGGGGAAAACAGAGAAGAGAGACAATCGGAGGAGAGAAAGGGAGAGAAAGAGAGAGAAGGGACCTTCTTCTTGGTAGCGGCCACGAAGGAAGAGAGCGAGGGACCACCACCGTGTACACAGAGACGCGAGGGAAGCGAGGAGAATGTCGTGCTGTGCTCATCGAGGTGTAGATCCTCGTCCCCTGGGTCGTTCCTACGCCGTGGTCAGCGTCCCACTAAGCCACGGTCACGTTTACGTTGTCGCTTCAACCGCGTCTAAACCGTTGTCGTATGTGGCAACGTTAATCTTACTCGATCTTACGCGATCATCAGGATTTGTGTCGTCTTTCCGGTGAGCGACCGCCGTTATATGATAAATTGCGTCGGCAGAATATTAGTCGATACCGTCGAATACACTGCTCATGATATACAAGCACGCAGAATAGAGATTCACGAGATCGTTATAGCCTCCATAAAATCATGTACATATATCGGTCGCATTATTAAAAAAATGCATCCGCATCTCTCCTCGCGATACGTAAGATATCGATATTAATCTTTCTCGCAGAACTCAGCGGAGTGAAATTCATTCAACGATATTCCGTGACTTCTTTCTCCTTCGTATTTGCATAACAACTATGCCATTATGCCAAAAGTTCTATCCCTTTCACGCTCGCGTCTCAGCGAAACTTAGCACTTGACTCGCACCTTCCATTACAGTGACAATGAGGTGATTTTCCAGACACTGAGGCGAGGTGAGGTGGGACAATACAAGGGACGATATCTTGATCTATCTCTCGGAACGCAACAACTAGAGTGGTCCCTGCGCGAAATACCTACGGTATCCCTGAACACGTAGTCCTCGTCGTGCGATAAAATCGTTTACGCCGCGCCAAGAGTTTCGCTTCGGCGAGCGCCTCGCGCTTCGAATCGCACCTGGCGCGAGGTAGCAGGTTGCCGAGCGGCTGTGGAGACGATCGCGAAACATTGCGAAAGAATTAATATATGCCGCTACATGAATCGAAATTGTAATAGAACATGACACAAGAAATAACGGATGACACACAAAATTATCGAATTATATTTTAATAAAAAAATCCATATATAAAGATTATGCCTTGTATATAACTCGAAAAGATTAAAAACGTGTTATCGATAAGATATTATATCTCAGGCTCCGAAGAAATGTCAGCCAGGAAATTTGAATTCCAAATTTTCCACTGCAACTTAACAGGTTGTCGTGTCGCAAAAAAATCTAAATCTCTCACCAGCTTGTATCATCATCATGCACATTCTTATCCACTTCATATCTGATTTCCGTAACGGTTCCTACGTACTTCCCACCTCTTTGTGTCGCTAATGCTCAACCAGGCCCGTATTTTCGCGATCGCGATCGCGCCGCAGAAGAGGAAACGTAATCGTTCCGCCGTGCAAATCAATATCTCGATCTCGTCTCCTTTTTTTTTTTCGTACGTGGTTCAAGCGTGTCCGCGAATACCCGCGCCTACCTCGGAAGCAGTCCTTTACCGCGCGTACTTTACGAGTTAGGCTGCCGGGGTCATTCGCCACCGAGTGTAAAGCACGTCGCTGTACATGGCGCACGCGATGTGCCGCCAAGTTGCCGATTTCCGTAAAAGTCTAGAAACGCTCTCGCGCGCGGCCCGGCGGAGCGCGAAGCCGGCTCCTCCCGGCTTACCTAAATGGACCTCAGCGCTTCCACGAAAGCGAACGCAAAGCGACGCATTCCCGCGGCGCACGGACTTGATGCACGGTTGCGCTTAAGGCGAGTCCCTTACATCTTAATTCGTGCATACGTAGCCTGGGAGTGCGGCCTGCCGCGTGGTAGCCTAGACGAACGAACAGGTGTGAGATGCACCGTGAGGAAATGGCGGAACTAATGTTACCGCGAAACGCTTAACGCGCGCATACGTATTTCGCGTCCATTCATTGCCGACGTCGTGTATTGGTATACACTCACAATGCCTCCCCGATTCTTCGGAAGATTAAATACTTCGAATAATAGCGCCTCCGATAATTCCATTAATAGAAAAAGTTAATCTGTATGCAACGTAGTAATTGTTAAGATCAATGAGAAACCCGACGGGAAATGAGAACAATAACTTCGCGATAGGGAGACCTTCTAATTAACGGACTTTAGACGTGTAGGAAAGATTCCGCATGAAATTATGCCACCGCAACGGGGACGTGGGGGGTCGTTAAAGCGTGTTAAATCGCATATTAAGAGATTAGCTTCACTACTACCACGTGTACTACAGATAAAAAAAGTTCGCGGTGATCAATCCTCGTTGCAAGCGGATGCGGCTCGTTCAAAGCGCGCTAAATCACGCCCCGAAAGAGAGAAAGAGAGAGAGCCCCGTTGACGTCGAAGGAGTTTCTAGGTTTCGCAAGCCGGAAGAGCGAGTCGCCATCGGCCGCGGAGATTTATCTGCAATCGCGACTTGCGTCGAACTGCTCGGCTCGCTTCTGACGCACCCGGCCGTGTATGCAAATGCACCCGCGCGAGGAAAAAAAAATGATGGTGGCGGCCGACAACAGCAGCAGCAGCAGCAGTAGCAATAGCAGCAACAGTGAATCGACGCGTGTTTACAACAAAACAAAAGGAAACTCGGTGAGCGAGTGACATCGCTGCTACCGCGCAGGATGATGAAGTAGATTCCCTCCTGGCGAGGATGTGCATTATATCACGTTTATACGACCGTCGCTGAGCGCACCGATGCGTCTGCACGCGCACCAGCGCGACGCGGCGCGGCGCGACGCAAGTAGTAATGTGACGCACTTGGAGATAAAGTCTTATCTCGTCGGCGCGCGGCAATAGCGCCCGCGCGCTCGCGTGGGATCCGCGAGCTCGCGCGCACCGCCGGGAAATCCCCGATGATCGTCATTAGCATACGCCGGCCACGAGAAACATTTTCCATTCGATCGAGAAGATCGCGATATAGTAACCCGGTTTGTGCGCGCGCGCGGGGCGGTCGAATCGCTCGATCGGCGGTGGCCGGAAGTCAGTTTGCGTGTTGTTCGCTCGGGATTTACATTTTAAAGTGTCGGTAGATTGTTACGGAAGGATTTATGTTTCTAGGAATCGCTCGGAGCACGTTGCGCGCAAGATCTAGATGTGTTTTTACGTTTTGTGCTCGAAATAATTAAAGGCGGACGGGCGCGCGCGGGCATAAATAAAAGTACGGCCGAATACGCAGAACGGTGCGTAGACCGTATCTCGCCGAAGCGCGAAATTTAAGTTAAAGTTCGGCGAGTTATGACATGATGGCACACAAGATATAAATGATGATAGGGCAAAAATTCGTATTCAATGTGTTGCGGTTTCGTGGAAGATCTTACGGTTAGATGATGGAACGGTACATTGTGTTGAACGCGCGCATGGGTACCGCTGCGCTTTCCAAGCACATCCACGATAACCGCTGGAAACGCTCGCGTTCGACACAGCTTTCAGCGGTGTCCTTTCTTATGAGCTCGTCCCGTGTTTTTGGTCTTAACGCTTTGACAGACGTGGCAGCGCGCCAACCAGGATAGGCGGGCGAGAAAAACGCGTCACGATGCATCGCAGTAATAAAAGAATGCTTCCGCATTCATACGAGGCGAGAGTGATCGACTCTTTTTAAATTAAAGCACACACGACATGGAAAACTATCACTAGAGTTTTTGTTCTTCATCCCTCAAAAAAAAATAATTTTGATATAAGTATACGGAATCCTCTAAATTTTAGAGGATTTTACTCTTATATTGACCTCAAAAGGATTCTTCTGAAATCTCTGAAGAGAAAAATAGTATAAATAAGAGTATTTAAGAAAGGAAAAAGTATTTTTCACTTTATTGAAAGACGAATACGTTTGCTGTAAAATAGTAAGCTTAGAACATGAGATTATAGGAAAAATCACTTTGAACGTAAAATATTTTTTTTTTTAGCGTTATCTCCATTTCAGGCTAAACATGTCGAATTTTTTTTATAACGATATATGATTCGCTATTTCGGAAATTATAATTACTTAAATTTCGTCGGTATTCCTCGAGTATTCTAGAACAAAATCCATAGCGCTAAGCATACACACGATTTCTCATCACCAGGCGCATCTATCCTCACGCGTTTTATACACATACGCACACAACCGCGAGAAGCAGGACCCGTAAGCCGCAACCGCATTATCCGAAGTACTCTTCGGCGCATAGCGGGCACATGCAATTTTCGAGCGGGTTCTGCCAGCTGGATGTTGGAGAAAGAAAGAGACGACGACGAGCGGTAGGAAATGCACGAGGAAGAAGCAGCAGGGAAGTGGGAGGAGGGAGGAGCGTAATTTTACCCTGGTTGCCGGTAATTTCACGCTTTTACTCGGGCAGGTTAGCAAGGCGCAGCTCGTTCTCGTGGAAAATGTCGTACCCGTTCGCGAGTTCTCTTCTTCATCCCCTCTCGCGCCTCTCTCTCTCTCGTGTCCTCGCTTTAAAGACCTGCTAGCTCACGAAAACGCAGACGGTACCGGCAGATAGTTACGGGACATGAGTTCCTCGCTCGCGGGATTTTATCACCCCAGAAATCTTCCGGTGTATCTACACACGCGTGCGTGCGTGCGTGCGTGCGTGCGTACGTACGTGCGGGCGTACGTGCATACGTAGGTGCGGGCGTGCGTGCGTTCGAGCGCGCGGCGGGCGAACTTATCGTCCGTCTAGATTCGCGACTGTTCACTTATTAGCGCGCGTTTGTGATTTATCATGAACACGAGCTCTCGAGCAAGGATTAAGCAATGCGATCTTCAACGCCGTCGGTTGGGGATGCGAAACGCTAAACGGAAGGGTTATCGCGGCTGTCGTAATTACATCTGCGATCTCATAAAAGTACTCTCGCGGCAGTTAATTCCTTGTTGTCTTCACTTGTCTTTTGTTTATGTTGGAAACAGTATCCGTAGGAGGCTGAACTCTCCCGAGATTCACGATCGATCGAAAGACGGACGGCATTTAAACATCGCCTTAGAGTTTAGAGCGTTATTTGGAGAAAGGAACGCAATCAAATACTCCCACTTGCTAATACAATCCGCATACTCATCGCGAATTATTACGTGAGATCATTATACAAGAACCGCTGTAATCATCTCATTCCAAATTCCGCCCTTTCTCCCCGGTTAAGGATTCCCCCTATATAATAGTATTGCGAAGATGATTAAAACTGGTTTTGTTGCTTATGCATACATAAATTTCATGCCTTGCACGAAAGAGGAAGCATACCGAGATCGTACCAATCACAGAGCTGATTTGAATCGTTTATTCGCGCGTGACGTATACGAGAACGGTAATGTGTCAAAATTTGCCAAAGTTATGGTAAGATCTTAATACTGCCTCGTCGATACTACCAAAGTATTGTATTAATGCTTGAAATATGATATTAATTGGCAAATACTAAGCTGAAAATATAATAAAAATGTGTAAATAATTTTTTTTAATTTATCAAATTTTTGTAACATTAAAATATCGAATTATTTATATTGATTTATTGTAAATACACTTTCAAATACAATTAACGATTCGATACTGTAAGATATTAAATACTTGTAGTGTAAAAAATATCCACATTTCTCTTACTATTCGATATTGCGTGGATAAAGGTATCAATACCTCATTAAAATAAAGCATTTCTAATACATGCGCGTACACAGTAGCAGCTGATGGATATGCTCACGCGAGAGAGGGCTCCAGAGTTAGTATCGGCTGTTCACTCCTTAGAGGCCCGACTTGAAGAAGCGATCGTTCGCAAGGAGCGATCGTTGATAAGCGCATAGATGCGCCCTGAGGAGTAGGCGTAATAAATTGTTTGCTGATTCTATTGAGCCTACGCGACCGGCAACAATGGCAGAGGTGAGAGTGAGAGAGAGAGAGAGAGAGAGAGAGAGAGAGAGAGAGAGAGAGAAAGGACCAGTGAATGAATAATCGTTTGAAAGGCGCCGGACAGGCTGTCGTTGTCTTCTTTAACGTACCAAGTGAATTTGAATTCTCGAGATCTTTGCACGCAGTGTATTTCTTTTCCAAACACTATCCATTCTATCATTTCTAATTGAAATCATATTGTATCTCATTATAAATTTTTTGTATCTCGTGAGGTGAAATTGTGCTCCTAAAATCGGTATAGACGACTTGGAATGATTCCCGTACATTTTTTAAAGCGATTGTGAAGCTAAATGTTAGATGTACGTGGTATAGAAACGTTACGTCAAATTGCAGACAAATCAAAATTGTTCAACACATACCGGAGGGTTAATTTATCCTGCGGCACGACTGGCAACTCAAAGTACTTTCACCGATCAGCACATTTCAATTTTACTCCGTTCCATAACGTCGATAACGCGCTGTAATGGTGGTTACATATCCCGTGACTAATTTCTGGCAATCAGCTGCATTGGTACTCGCCGCAATCGCAAGATTGTGAAAGAAAAACCGGAGTTTTTTTAGTGACTTGTTATAGACAGGACGCGAATATGCTCGGATTTCAACATGTCGAATCTTTTTACTTCATCTACGTCAGTTATGTTTAGATGGAGCATATGGAGTGGTTGTCTGTTTCCTTGATTTAGTTTTTGTGTTGTCTTTTTCTTACTTCTGCAGTTGATCTTTGACAATACGTGTCGATACATGTGAGCACGTCTCAAAGATGTGAATATATCGAGTTAAGTGTTTTATTCATCGTACTTTTTACCTCAGCAAGTATTTTCTCTGAGCCTCGATCGCCAATCCTTTCCATATTATAACTCGTAACATTATAATCTACAAAAATTGCAATGACATAAACGACTAACAGGATATTACTTTCCATTTCATTTTAAATTAATGGTTTCTTGGTAAATCGAGTGTAGGAAATTGAGAAATTTAATGTTAGATGTCAAAGCTTTACAGGAAAGTGAGAGAGAATACTAATATTAAATCTAGCATAAATTGCATAAAATTAACTTTGTTATAAATCATCCTGATATAACAACGATCGATGCCACTCGAGGCGAATTGAAAACAGAGAGAAAGAGAGAGAAAGAAGAAAACGAGCGCTATTAAAAATAAATTCCACACACGTTCGTCCTTCCTTCTTCAGAAGACAAATGATAACATTGATCGTGCTCGATCCAAGAAGCTAAAATCATTAGTCGCACATTTATGTTAGAGTCGCGAGTCTATGCATTGAGCGAGTTAATAATACAACAGTTATTAATTCGCACACGAGGGAATCCCGGCCTGGAAAATTGTTTTTCCGCGAAGACCGAGATTAGATATCGCGATGATGTGCGTTTCATCGTCCACGACGTATCTTCGCACGGTTCGTTATATCACGTTTCCCTAGCCCCCGTCAATGAATCATTAGCGAGCGTATCAAAGAAGCCGCGTCCACGTCCTGTCCATATTCGGCCGCGGCGGTATTTCCAGGAGTCAGGCACGCCATCGAGATCGAGCGTATCTCCGGCATCTCGCGCGCAGTGCGTCTCACATGAAGACTAT
Source organism: Tetramorium parvispinum (assembly GCA_011638315.1). Lineage (NCBI taxonomy): Eukaryota > Metazoa > Arthropoda > Insecta > Hymenoptera > Formicidae > Tetramorium > Tetramorium parvispinum. The sequence continues at coordinate 8,556 of VBVR01000231.1, read as the reverse complement.
TGTCTCGCGTTTTCGCAGCAAGGTGAGACGATTGCGCAACATAGGCAGGGAGGCGGAGATGATATCGTGAGCACATCCCGATTCTGCGCTAAGTATGACTAAGCGACCACATGTCCTGCTTTAGACAGTATGTCCCATCGCCCACTTAATCTCCAAAACGTAATGCTTATTTAATGATCGGCTCGCATTCGTGCTTGAGCATCGCATAGATCTTTGTGCGAGATATCTTTCTCAATTGCGGCAATGTTTCTCGGCTAGTTCTTTTCATTATTGTAGTTTTTTTTAATAAGTAGAACGTTTTATATCTTATTTATGTGCGTCTGTTTTTTTTAAATCTAATATGATCGGCTTAATTACGATATTTTTAGATTGCACACTGTGGCTCGCTTCGTTGTTCACTTTGACTGTGGCACGAACCAATTTTTTGGCGAACGCGAGAACTCGATTTATGGATGTCTTATACAAGTGTCGCGCGTAAATCACCGGCGAGCGAGCGAGCGACATGAGGAAAAGTGGGACGTATCGTGTGGACGCGAGTCTTCGGCGCGACCGGCGAGAGTCGATTTACAGTCGCAGTGACATTTCGCTCCTGTAAAAGTCCGATTGTTCCGGGATGCTCGACCGACACGCGAAACGTTTGATTTATTTAATAAACCTTCCGTGACTGAGTCGCTCGCCGACCAAGTGCGGTAGTTACAATAGCTCAACAAAGCGATTTGTTCCATTTTTATCTGCACAGTTGGAATTTTTGTCGCGACCGTAAGCATGTTTACATATCTAAAGTATGAAACAGAATGCACATCTACTTGTATAAAAGAAACAAATAAAAATTGGCTCACGTTTCTTAGCAACAGAAGAATTAATAGTATTATAATGAAGCGAATTAAACTTTCTTAAGCGTTTACTTATCTAAAAAGCTGACAGTTTCGGCTCGCGCTCCTTAAGATTGTGAACGTTTGCATTACCTGTAACAAAAGAAGATACAATCGTTAGTTATTATGCAGTGTTTCTATCAAACACAATTATTACATTATGTAATATTCTTCTTAAAATCACACAACTCGAAACCCCGTTTATTTCATTTCGAGATAGAGATCGTAGCGCATGGAGACCGCGATAGTAGGCCGGTGTAGTTAAAGCTTAATCGGAAAATTGGTCTGTTTAAACCGCCACGCATGGCGCGTGAGTACGTTTTAATTACCACTTCATCCAGCGAACATCCCGGTGCTTATTAAATGTACTCGTAAAGGCACGATTTTCACACAAGACAATGCGCCACACTGACCTTAGGAAGCGCGACGTTGTTTTCCCGGCGCCTTTAAGGCACGCTCATTAATCTCGATCGGTGAGTCAGCCTCTAGGAGAACTTTCATCGAGGCGTGGGCCTACCTAGAGAGAATCTACCAAGTGATCTATTCTTCGGCATGCAATATTTCTGCTCGCTTGCAAACCTAACAGCGAATTATCGATGCCATACATGGCAACGCCGTAGCGAGTGTTTCCAGTCATTATTTCTAGCATTGTTACTTAATCAATGATTAAAGGGTAAATAAGGAATTAAAATAAAAGACAATCATATATTTTGTTGTTCCTTTTACTCTTATACGTTCTATCGTTTTGCAAGTACCTCGCAACAGATCGATGAAAGGGTTAAGGGCTGCTCGGGGGAGAAACTCGCGTGCGTCGTTGAGAATCTTCATTAATCAGGGGCCAATTAATCAAAGGGTCAATTATAGAACGCGTATGTGTCGCGACGCACGCGGGGCCCTTCAGGCGCGGCATGTGACCGCTTCTCGTCCTGAGGGGAGAGCCGTTACAAGGTGGTGGTTGGGAAACGGTTAATAGGACAAATTACGCTAATAAAAGGTAACAACGCCAGCCGTTTTCACGGTAGAATAACAATGCAGGCCTCGCAGATCCATTTGAATATTTCCCTAATGCCGGTCTGGCCGGTGGGCCGGCTTGGCGGACATGCGCGCGCTTTTTCGTACGCATCAATGCCCGTAGATACGTTCTTCGTCTGTCGTCCGGAAGGGTAGGTCCTCGAAACTATTTCGAAACGCAGTCAGTTTCTCGAGGGAGACAGCTTGCAGTATGTCGGCATTAAATTCGTTCTGCCATCTTGATCAGCCATTCGTCTACGTGTTGCCGCGCAGAATTTATCGCTTCTCCTTGATGTATTTCTATTGACCGTCGTGTGTACACGTCACCGTCACCTCTCTACTCTTTTCTGCATCGTGGTTTTAACCACGTTACGCTTCTCTTGCTTTTATTTCCAAATAAATTTCCCTAACGAATTTCCTGTATTATATAATTTACAATTCTTCCAACAGTCTTTTTATTTCTTTCATTGTAGGTAATTATTGTATGTATATATGATTAGAATTATCTATGTACGAGATCGAGCGAAGTATTCAAATATTTTTTTTTCCAAATTGTACAATAATTGTAACATTTAGAATAGGAAAAAAAATATCTGTATATTTCAATCTTATGCATAGATAATTTTAATTTCGTGTTGCATTTACAAAAAGATCGTCTTGTAAATAACAATAAAATGTAATTACATGAACAGACTGTTGTTAGAAAAAAGAAGAAGATATTTCTTGCCGCGCGCCATACTGTTCTGTCATGGGGAAACGCTTCAGTCCTGCTATTGGACGGGAATCGATTGCGACGAGCGACGGTCGTAGGGATTCCCCAAATGCGAGGCAGCGCTAAAAGCACGCTTAATTTTACCGTGACACAGGAGTATCGGGTACCAGCCAATCGGAGCGTGAAGCCACCATGACGTGGTGGAAAAAAAAGAGGACATGACCAATGAAGCTGTACGGATCGTCGGGTAGCTCGACTAGTCGATAGGCCGTGGCTTTCATGCTTTTTAGCACCCGAGAGCCCGCAATGGGATGAAAATGGCCCGTAAATTCGCCCGGCGTTTGAATACATTTTTGCATTCTCAGGCACTTGTACGTTCGCCTAAACGCTCGGCAAAGTGCACATTGAATATTTCACAACGAGCGGTTCTCTCTTTTAATTCTTAACGGACCGGCGCGGCACGACGCTTTCTACGGTGATGCACGTAGACATTCCGCTTCGCGGGCATTATAAATTCCTGCCGCGGTTCCTAATAGAAATCTTAATAGCAAATTACACAACCGTGATTGCCCGCGACTGCGGCAACGCGAAGAGACGCAACGACCTGCAGCAACGGGATAAGACATACGTACGGTACGTACAAGTTTCGTCGCTCCGAATTTCGACATGTTGACGGAATAACAAACGCGCTTCTCGCGCGAGGCCAAAGTACGACGGAGTTAACCGCCCCGAGATAAGATCCGAAGGATACGTGTTTAGGCAAATCCGTATTACAGCGTATCCTTAAATACGTAATTCCCGTAACGGCGAACGCACATATCGCGGATCGTTAATTCCGACGCTACGCGCGGCGAATGCGAAAGGCGAGCGGCTCGTTTCCAGGCTATGTTCCACGAGGTACGCCCGCTTTAACGTTCTGAAGCCTGCCTGTTACGGCGATCAGGTGTTCGCACACTCGCCCCCTTCTCCGCCAGCAATTATATATATGTATATATGAATTATATTGCGATGGACATTACGATCGCATCAGACTGTACATTTAAATAGCGTGCAACGCGTCTGGTAACTTCACCACCACGTCACCGCTCGAATAACTGAAGATAGTTTAAATCAAGAGAAGACGCGTGAATGTAGATAGTCAATGCCAACTTTATCGTCTAATTGCATTTCTTGCAACAAGATAACCGTATTCTTCTCTCTCTCTCTCTCTCTCTCTCTCTCTCTCTCTCTTTCTTTCTACATATTTCTCAAGATTAGATGTGTAGGTAAATGAAGCTACTAGATGACATTTCGGTCTAACGACCGTGCGTAAGAAGGAACTAATTCTCGACGCGAGTTGGTGCACGTAGCGCGAACGCTTGCAGGTTAAATACGCAATTTCCAAGTCCGCGGTCGTTAATTCCGCGCGATGGAATACGCAGGGAGCGAGGCTCGTTTCAGGCCACTTTTCACGAGCTGCGCCCGTTCGTCTACGAGTAACGTGCCCGTGCTATTATAACGACGATCAGGTGTCTTCCTTCTCCGGTGCTTACGAGTGGCAACGGCCGCACCGCGCGGAACGGGGCGGTGCCGCGCGAGTTCGAGCGCGGAGAGGAGCGCGAAATCATAAAGTTGCTGCCCCCGTTGTAACTCAGCGGCCACGGCAACGAGCAGTAAAGACGTTCTGGATTTCCATGTTGCGGCCGCGAAAACAAGCGCGCTTACGCGCTCACGGAACGTAAAATCGCGGCGCGGCACGGAAAGCCGCGCGCGGCGCGGCGGCTCGCATCATACCCGGCCATAAAACGCCGCCGGCCTCTTTCCGTCGTATCTCCCGCGTGTTTTCTTTTGCTTCTCACCTCGCCTCGTTTCGGCACGGCACGGCACGGCACGGCACGACGGAATGCCTGTTAACTCCCTCGGTTTGCGTAGGACTGCCACAATGCGCGAGAGCACTCGGTCGTGGAGTGGTAGCGTTTTTTATACACGATAAAAAGCGATGACCATTATTGGAGGGCTTCATGTGTATGTACACACATTGAATATTAAATAGCTTTTCAAAACCATAAAATGCGAGAATTTTTATTACCTAAGGTCACGGAATGCTTCATTATTCAAAGCTGTTTTCGCGATGTAGTTTATAGTAGTTATTAATTACCTCTCTCTCTCTCTCTCTCGACTCAACGATCGGTATCTAATAAACAAATCGTTATGTTTATCAGAGCGATGATCGATCCAGCGAACGGTCGTTAACGAACTATTCCGGTCTTTAATCATTTTCTATTGACACATCGGAGTAGCCACGATATCGTTCAACGTTCGGAGTAGTAAAGTATAAAGCGGAAATTATATGCTTGTCATCGACGCCGCCGTTTAGGAAACACAATGTAAAAGACCGTGATAAATCAGTCTTACGACACTTCTGGAAGTATCAGCAGCATGTAAAAGTCGCAGCGTACGGTAAGCCGGGTATTAAGCCTCGCGGCTTCACGGCGATTGTAGAGCGAGTTCTTTGCTCGCGCTCGCGATCCCTGCCCTTTCCTTTTGCTTCTCACCTTGCCTTCTTTTAACGTTTACCGAAGCACTTCCATTTCCTTTCTCGTGGTTTTTGCTAACACTATTCACATATTTTGCTCCTGACAAACGCATGATCAACTCGAATTATTACGTCTAAACGACTGCTATTATAAATTGTGTAATTCGATTCTTTTAACATATTTTATGCCTACGAAATTATTTGTTACCTATCAATTTATATTTTTCTTTATCGTTTATCTCCATCTGAATTTAAAGCACAAATTATCTGCAATGCAACGACGCGAGATTTCAAAAGTGCTACAAAAATTAAAATAAATTTTTTTTTTCAAAAACACTTCGCTTTCTTTATCGGCGTGATAGCCTTCACGTGGATAGCGTTGTTCTAGAAAGATAGGTTCACGGTCAGAGCTCGTAGGAACTTGTTTCTTCCCACTTTGCTGGAGCGACGCAACGACGCAGCGCGATATCAATGAATACGGCAAACTGGACTGCATGCAGACGCACGCGGCAAGCAGACACGATTTTAATCGACAGATCGTAACGAGGCGGCCTCATTAGCAGCCGGTTGCCCTTACGACTTTGATAATTATCCGCGAGCAACCGGTCGGCGCAGTATATCGCGCCAGATCTGCCATACCATGGACGATACGGAAGAGGAATATTCTTCCACTCGATGGATGCATTAACGTGGGAATTTCGTAGTCGTTAACATAGCATCGTTAGCCAGCGGGGTTTTTTAATTTAGTAGGAAGACGGAATTATACAGTGGCGCGACGTCTCACGTTGGCGCGGCGGTAGCGCGGCAGCCGAAGTCACCGTTTCGAGAATCCCGCCATTACGATCTGCAAACATCGGCAGCTCGTTAATTCTTAATTTATGAACTGCGAAGGGACGCCAGTATGACACCCGTCGCGATTTGTTCCGGCTCGTGGTAAATTTATGAGTTGCGTAATTATCGCCTTAATGGAATTCCGCACGGTGAACGTTTGCGTTAATGCCGAGAACGGACAGAAAATTACCAGATGGATCCGTCCTTTCGGTCGTATTGGTTTCTGATCTTTCGTCCTTAGCGTTATTAATATTCGTACTACGTATAAATCATTATTGCCATATTCTATTTTTGTGCATGATCAACGTATGTCATACACTCTGAGTTCCTGATCGTCGTATAATTAGTATCGTCGCATTTTTTCTCAGAATCAAATCAAATTTCGAAGTATCACGTACAAAAGGGATAACAAATCCTTGATATAATATCCTCCGCGAGCCAGATCATAAAGATTCTACGCGATAAAGACTAACGAGTTCGAACAAGTCGCGAAAGGAGGAGAAACGACCCTTTACGTTGTCATCTACGTCTAGACCAAAGAGACTAATTAAAAGTATGTAACTTGACTCTCTTCTCTCTTCATAGAGAATCGCACTTTCTGACAAGCGATCATCATTTAAAAGGTACAACAATTTGGAACGATAATTAAATTATTAGGTATATTGTTTGGAAGATTATAAAATGGAAACGAATTATCTTAACAAACTATTGTCTCTGAACTTGTAGTGCCGCGATACCCGACAATATCAGGGTCACTTTGACCCCCCGATGCATGTCAGAAGGTTAAATACACTTAGCCGAATGGAAGTTCCGCCACGGCGATGACTGGAAAACGCCGTTGCGCTACGTGGGCCTCGACATGAAAGTGAGATAGCGATCCGACAACTTTAATTAACTTTGACATTGCCGCTGTAATTACAGGCGTCATTAAAAGCGGGGGCATTGTAATTGAGTTAAGGAAAGCGATTTGTACCGCGGAACAAACGGGAAAAAGTCCTGGGCTCGTCTCGACTTCCCGAGATTGCTCGCTTTATATCCGTTTTGCATTTCGCGTCCGCCCCTCCCACCCCCGAAAAGTTTGGTCTTAAATTCCTTATTGTCAGAAATGCCGTCGTTCTGGACGAACGTAAAGTATTTCACGTAGAGTAATATACCGCGAGGCTTATATCGCTTCGCTTTAACATATTCAGTCATGTAAAATGCTCGTCCTTTATTTATGCTCCTTTTATTGGGCACTTTTTATTTATGCCCACTTGCCGCCCACCACAGATGCATTTGCAGGTATGTACACTCGTTGAGAATCGTGCCCGTCCAACGGCGTAGGAAACGAGCATCCTTCAATGCAACGCCGCATCTTGATTTGCCCGTACCGCTCCGTCTCCCCTGCCACGCCGCGTCGCCCTCGGAGCACTTTCAGCGTTACCCCGACAATCTGCCTCCGATCTCGCGGGGTCAAGAGGATTATTTTATGAATATGCATAGGGCCGCTACTCATACATATACATGCGCGAGTAATTCATAATGGTCCACTCCCCCTCCCGACGTCCGACGCGTCCGCATTAATATCTAGTTTACTCTCGCGTTTCGTCCGGGCGTTTCTTCGCGGGACGGGGGCAGGGGAAACGGGTAGGAGGGCGCGCGTTTTAAGTGGCTTGTCGACACTGTATGACAGAAACACGGTTACCGCGGGGCCGGTGTAACGTCGTTTTCGGTCTAACGTCGCTTATGAATAGTTATCGCACGCGAGACGAAGACGGATCAAAGCAGGCCGCGAGGATGCATGCGGTGATAGCGCAGCGTCCCTGCACGTGCATAATACTCGGGAAAATATCACCGCGTTATTTTATTAGACTAGATTGTTGATAGGGCGGGGTTTCATAATACTCTCTCTTAGTTCGCGTGCTCCGACAGATCACTTTTACCGATCGATATCGTTTTTGTCATAATAAGTATGATGGATGAAGAATCACAGTTCATCGGTAACAATGATTATGAAACGGTCAGTATCGATAAATTTATCACTTTAACAATTAATCTAATCCATTTGTAATGCATGAAGAATATAATAATAAAATCTTCCTCTTCGGCCTATTTAAATTTCTAAAAATATATGTGTTTACGAACATTATTATAATATATATGAATAATGTATCTATTGTGATTTTATGTGAAAACATTATCATACATAAATACATCTTATCGTCTGGGAAAAGATTCATCACGCGTGTGCATTAATGCACAATTATAGCACTGATCACGCGCGGGCATAACAAGATTGATTTATTAGATAGAGAGCAAAGTATCTCTGAATTTTTATCTCAGAAACACGATGCATTCATGCCAAATCACTCACGAACATTGTACAAGTTATCTATTATATCGTTCATAGCCTCGGGCCGCATGCAATGATAAGGTGATGTACTATTTCCCAACATAATAATAATAGCAATTATTAGCTATGATTAATTTGATGTTTTAGATTAGATTCTTATATAATATTTTTCAGCTATTGTTCTTACTTAGCTTTCCGTAAAAACTCTGTGTCTAAGAGAATCAGTTTCACCAATACCTGTTTTTAGTGTTTGTTTTAATGGTTTTAATGGTCTTTTTTTTTG